>JARACY010001275.1:0-62246 GCA_029255725.1 Scrobipalpa atriplicella | reverse complement strand
AAAATGGCGGAATGACATTCCTATTGCTATTTGCATGGTGTAATACTGACCCTGTCTTCGGTGCGAGTACATCTTTGGCCAGCCTCTGTGATCGCGGAGACACGCTCCAAGCCTCTTCGTTGAGTTGCTAGACTAGTATCGCGTCTATTAATGTATTGACTATTATAACTAAATATAGAACTTTCAATTTTCATGCCGCCATTTTGTATTACGCTTTTTATTCAAAATGGCGGCATGATAGTCCTATTGTTATTTGGATGGTGTAATACTGACCCTGTCCTCGGTGCGAATTCTCTAAGCGTCTCTGCGAGTATATCTCTGGCTAGTCTCTGTGATCGCGGCGACACGCTCCAAGCTTCTTCGTTTAGTTGTTCGTCTAGTACTGCGTCTATTAGAGCCTCGGAGGAGTTGAATACCATGCCTGGAATGGGAGAAATATAGGGTTTTACAGATTGTAAAATATAGCGAATCAGCAGACGATTGGACATCCTGAACCTCCTGAAACTAGCTGGGGCGATAATGTTCGTTAGAAAGCGCGCAGGAATTGGGTGAGAACTGTTGAAGACCGAGCTGAGTGGCGTGCCATAGGAGAGGCCTATGTCCAGCAGTGGACTGATGTAGACTCATGAATTGATGATGAAAATTATAGTCTACTAAAAACGTTTCTTAGTAACTAAAACGTTTCTTTATGACTAAAAAGTTTCTTTGTCAAAAGTGTTCAGTTTCGTTGACTAGGCAACCCTTTTTCAGGTTTCCGTACACCGTCCCTTACACCCGCTATGATGTATTGCACTGACCGGTGGAGCGCAGTCGCCTGACTATAGCCCTGCGCACGCGCGCGGCGTCCAGCCCCGCGCCCAGCGCCGCCAGCGCCGCCTCGCTCTCCATACAGTCCGACACCTGGAAATTACGTCTAATGTGGAATGACATGGCGACAAAAGCGATTTCCTTTTGTTTAATTAAGTATCTGTTATTATAATAAATTTCAAAAAAAAATATAGGTTTAAAAACTGAAGTAGTCGAAGGATATGGATATTGACTCAAAGTGATCAAAAATGCTGCCCATAGTACTAACGGGACTACTTCTAATGTGTTCCTGGAATTATTGTGGGTCTTTGAAAAATTATACTATTAAAATCGATCACTCAGATAATTTATTTTACTACTATATCGTTTTGTAGTTTTTGGGAGTACTTTAGCTGTTAATTTTCGAACTATGTAAGTTGTTTTTACGAAATTATCTTTATTAATTTATGTAAAGATACAATTGATTTAGAAAAAAATTACAGCAGCAATATTCCCAAAAACTAGAAAAAGAAATACATCGTAAACCGTAAGTTAGAAATAAATTCTATTTATTTTTATTGTTTAAAAAGAATATATCTCAGTGATCGATTTTGATATTTTCTTTTTACCACTCGTCAGTATAACTCAAGCCTTGATTAAATTTTTATTTATAATATGAATAAAAAAAAAACTCACCTGACTTTCATTGATTGGGAAAGTCACAGTGGAATTATTTGGTCTTCTTGGCGCGGCTCGCGTTTCTGTCGGTACCTGAAATACAGCAATTTTGTGATTTACAATTTATTTGACTCAATAGTAAATTTAATATATTTGTATTTTAGATACTAAGTTAGTATAAGATTTGTGAGAAAATAAACAATTTTATTATTATTTCTATTTTGTAGCGTTCAGCATTACCTAATTTTACTTCGAGGCCGCTGTCAAATGTTGTCTGCTTGAAACTACCTGTTTCTTTTTTCTCCTGTCTCTCCTGTTGATAATGATGACTCTTAATACTCTGCTCACCCCGTATAACGTCTAGCCTCTATTACTCACCCTAGTCCTGCAAGAGTCCACGAACTGCTGTCCCTTGACCAGCAGCACGTATCCACAGTGCGGGAACCACCGCGCGTGTTCTGCCCAGGGCGCATCGCCCGCCTCCCACCGGCCCAGCCCGCCGTCGCAGTAGAAACATCGCACCTGGCGACAAATATTATCAACAGTTGAAAAAGTTGACCCATATTTTTTAAACACTAATAGTCATTAAGCTCAAGATAGTAACATTTTCTTTTCGTGAAATGTAGAGCTCGCTTCGCTCGCGTAGAGTATTCATCAAATTTTCGTATCCATATGTTGCGCTGGCTTCGCTCGAATAACGAATTGATTATACCTGATCATCAGTGCCAGTATAGAAGAAGCCCGCTTCAGCCAGCCCCCGAGGGGTTTGCGTGCGGTCCGCGGGCCAGCGCTCGAAGGTCGAGAGTCTTGAAGCCAGCGCGGCGTGAGCCGGATGCCTCGCGCCGCCTCCTACTACGCCTAAAGACCGCCAAGTGTTGCCCGCTTGAAGTAACTGCTCGTTGTGAGCTGCACCAGATCTGTATCACAAAAAATAATAATTACTTAGTATGTACTGGATGAGACTGGCACAGGACCGTGAGGATTGGCGTAATAGAGAAGCAAGGGTTTCAGTGTATTGTTATTTAGGCGATGGGCAAACAATCTTTCACTACAGCAATATACATATTTATCTTAAACAACCCTCAAAACTTGTTAGACCTGGCGAAACGACCTTTGTTTGGGTCGTAACGCTCTGCCTATACCCATTTGGGATACAAGCGTGATATATATGTATGAAAATTTATTCTCGTTTATAGTTTGGTCAGAATAGCAACACCTTATCTCAGGGAGTTTCATAAAAGGTGATCATGGGATTAATCGAAGGATATGCAGCAGCAGCTTATACGATCGCCAATCCGCCTGCTAAGCATGGCCTCAATGGCAAAAAAGGTATGTAGAGCCTTGATCGTACTAGACTGGATATTATATTCAATGAAGATAACCATAACCGGAATATTTACGGCTTATTTACCTCTATTCTCAAAAGTAATGTTATTGTAGGCATAGAGTGTTTGGCATTATGACTCGCTTTAAACATACGGTTGGAGGCCAATAAGAAATTAGCATATAAACTGACGTCATCGCCGCTATAGTACTATAGAGGTCACTGGACTTAACTGATAAAAGAGATGGAAAACAATGAACTATGGAAAATAGTCTCTATTAGTTAGTTATTAAACTTTTCCAAGCTGTGAATGACGTTGATTTCATTCGCCTAATTTACATTTTACATTATAGTGATTCATTATTTGTAGAACTTTGTCTCGACTTATTATGACGAATAACCTCCGCAAGTTAGATTTAATTTCCTCATTGGTTCAAAGCCGCAAAGTACGTGACTTGAAGACTATCAGTAATTCACTTCCGTATAGTTGTTACGAGAAATCATTGATAATGCACAAACTGACACACAATCTAATGTTCCATTCAATTATAAAATAATAGTAAATATTTACTTAGTGAATGGGTAGTTCATTGAACAGAGGCCATGGTGTTGTTTATTGTTATCTCAGAGGTATCGAATTTCTTGGCAATGTAGAGACATTGAACTCTTTTGTCATTGTCGCAATAATTATTATTGCATCATGTTATTTTTTTTTCACTCTAACCAAGCCGATCAGCTGACTGAATTTGTCAGAAGTTATATGTACCTGTGTTTGTTTACACATCTAAACATATCTGCCTACTACATCGTATAAGACGTCACTGGTCTGGTCGATTTGTTTATTTGGTTAGCTGCAAGTTAGCTGGCAGATAAATCAGCTGGTTTTCAGAAAAAGTCTGATCTGACCTTTTCATAAATATGAATATGTACTTTGTTACAAAGTCTGGTACGTACAATGGTACATAACAAGCAGGTTTCCTTCCACCCGCGGTTTCCCGAGGTAAAAAGTAGTCTATGTTCGTCTCCAGGTTACCATACCATCTATCACTATCCCTAATTTCATCAAAAATATTTTAGCCGTCAAGGTGTGAAAGAGCAACAAATAGACAAGTTACTTTCGGATTTATTATAATAATATTACTTAGTATGGATAAGTTATGAATAATTGTCCAATACTTTTACAGTAAATTAAAAACTATTGAAAATTTTGTGCAAATGATACTGAATCACCTCCTATACTAGTAGGGTTAGATGTGGTAGGTGGCGAATCAGTGATCATGATTACTTAGTTCAAAAATCTGCATTGCCCAAAAATAATACTCACGACTGAGGCTGACTGCTGGTATTTTCCGGAGGGGACTGCAGTGGCGGCGTGTAGGACGGTGGGGACGATGACGTCACACTTTGTATGTTGTTCTGGCGCTGAGCCTCAAGCAGCTCTAACCTAGTTGCATAGGCGCATCTCGGGAAGTACCTGTAGAAAATAAACAAAATATTTATACTACTTCCTATGACATACAAAACAGTAGGTAACTTGTAAATTTTAAAAAGAACAATTCAATTCATTATCATTTCAGTTACAATCTTAAATTTTTATTTTATTATCATTATTAATTATCATCTTAAATTTTTATCTTTTAATTGTAAACATTAAAAAAATTACTTAATTCCATTTCTATAATTTTTGTGGCAGATTAAAAGAAAATCAAACCCTTTAGTAAACCTTTAATGTTCCCTATTAAAAATGGAACTGTAAATAAAAGATATAATTTTTTTATACATAAAATTTACTCACATTCTGTGCACAATAAGCGGATGCCCTAAAGAGCCGAAGTTCCTGAATGGAGCCAGCTCTCCCCCGCACCACGCACAGCGGAGACGACCCTCACCAACATGGTAGAACCCGGCACTCACCAGGGATTCCCGCGACACTGATGGATCCTGACAAATTAAGTCACATGTTCATAATAATTGGCCTTTTAAGTGTGTAATGGACTAGTTTACATTAGCAGAACCATAGCAAGAACTGGCTTGAGATCTCTTTTTTCATTTATTTATGATGTTATTCAAAAGAAATTTTAGAAATGACAGAAGGTCATGGCCAAAATTTAATTAAAAAAAAGATAAGTGTTGTAGTAAGTGGTTGAATTTTAGCAGGCTTTGTAGTTAAGTTTTAAGACATTTTGTGTTGATGATTATTTTCTATCTAAAAATAATAAAAAATATGTCCTCAAATGTAGTATAGGTACAACAAGGCATATTATTAAGAGATAGATGATGTACTGTCTCACATATCACATAGCTATAAAACCAAGATAACCCCATTTTATGATTTGAGTATATACTGTGATTCTCGTGATTCTTGAATAAAATAACAATTGGTGTTTTTTTTATGATGTCTAAAAAAAGGGGGTGTTTTATTGTACACATTGGAGTAGTTACTACAATGCAATTAATAATATCCCATTCTATAAACATCTGAAATATTCAATAAGATTCTTTCATTTTCATTTCCTATACTTACTAAAATTATATTTTTTATTCTTTAATAAAGTTTTAATATCATAAGCATTAAGCATGAGAGATTTCATCAAGTTGAACCTGTTTTATGACTTATATCTATAGGTACCTACTATTCAGTAAGTGGGGATTTACCTATGTAGGTAATTGGTAGGTTATTATGCTATCAATATAAATAGTAAATATTGAAAAAAATAAGTATTTTTAAGTCATTTCAGGTTTACTAAGTATAAATGTGAACTTACATCCCAGTTTACAAAGGACAGCAGCCGTAACGCATCACTCTTGTACATATCGTCTTCATCGGTCACACCATAGTCTTCCGACGAATCTGGATGCTCGCGAGCCTGCCGCGAAGCATTCGTTGGGTACTCCCTGCCTGAGCCCCCCAGCACCAGCGGCACGTTCCCAGATAACTGAGGGTTCATCACGAACGCGCAGTTCGGCTCCAAATTCCTATGTCGCCACATCACTTGGTCACCATAGTTCCACTGGGATATCTTGCCACCGCAACTGAAACACTGCACCTCAGTCCCATCGCCAGTGTAAAAGAAACCGGCCTTCGCGATCCGTATCGGGTCTACCGGGGCCGACGCAGGCCAATTAGCGAACGTATTCAACCTATTCGTCTCAATATTCATCTTTTTTTATCACAACAAAACACTACAAAATTGAACTTATTCTAACATCAAACCTAAGCAACCCTGATTGCTGAAAGATGTCTTGTAAGGTATAGAAATTGTTGTTATTACTAAATCTAACGTTGAATCCTAATACAATGAAGAGGAAAGAATCAAAACAAATTATTTCGAAATACAACACAAAATCGAAGGTCGTATGTCAGTCGGCCATTTTTAAAAGTGACTTTATTTTTTTTTATTTACATAAAAAAATTAAATTTAGAAACGATAGCTCGAAAAATCGAAAACGAAAAGTCGAAACTTTTGATGGTGTATGGGTGGTTTTCAAATTGTTATAATTAAAGCGAGACGAAAATATGGAAAACTGAAGTGTTAGACAAAGATAGCAACTTAATCAGTTTCTAGTTTGTTTGTCTATGGTTATAATCTTCTGTCTCTTTTTATTACATTAGGCTTTCCGTGTGAAAGACAAAGAAAAGAAAGCGAAACGAACTGTCAAGTTTTATAGGTTATGTTATGGTACAAACAACCGGTTAGGTGAATATCTTTTTTCCTTGAATATTTCTAAATTATTACAAAATGTTAATGCTAATTGTTATCCTAGTTGGTGTTATTGGAGCCCTAGCATTTGCTTTGCATTATTTGTTGGAGAAGAAAGTGTTATACAGAGATCTCCGCCAGAGACATGTAGTTATTACTGGTGGATCGAGTGGTATCGGTAAGGCTGCAGCTGTGGAGGCTGCGAAACTGGGCGCTCACGTAACGATTATAGGCAGAGACGAGCAGAGGCTTAAGTCTGCAGTCAGTGAAATATCCTCGCAAGCCAAAGACGGTCAGAAAATACAGTACACAGCCTTGGATGTAACATCAAACTACGATGCTATTCAGAAGTGCTTATCGAAACTGGAGGCAGATATTGGTCCAATATTTATGTTAATAAATTCTGCGGGTAGTTGCATTTGCGGGCAGTTCGCGGAAATGACGCCAGAGGACATTAAACTGATGGTTCATCTGAACTACTTTGGAACAGCTTATCCCACTCGCTATGTCCTGCCTGGCATGAAGGAAAGAGATGAAGGGTTGATTGTATTTGTATCATCGGAGGCTGCTTTACTTGGTAATACTAATTTTATTTCAACTTTGATACTTTACATTAAATTCTTTAGCTTGGTAAAGATTTTTCAACTAATTTGGAATTACTTTTGGTTCAGGTATCTATGGCTACAGTGCTTACAGTGCTGGTAAATGGGCAGTAAGAGGTTTAGCAGAGGCACTGAGCATGGAACTTGTTGGTACTAAAGTGAGATTGACACTGGCTTTCCCACCAGATACTGACACTCCTGGCTTTAAAAATGAGGAACTCACTAAGCCCAAGGAAACCAAACTAATCTCTGGAAGCGCTGGATTGTTCTCCCCTGAGTATGTTGGAAAGACCATTGTGCATGATGCTATGGTTAGTACAACCCAAGTATATTTAGTCAAGGTTTTAAAATCCTCAATATTCTTATTTATTCAAGGAAAAAACAAATATTTTCCTTGTTAAATAATAACTGTCTAAATACCCAATACCTTTTGCTAATGCTAATCCATATTATAACAGGAAATATTAACACAAGGTGTTATCAGATTGTCTGTGTTTAACATCTGCATTTTATAATGTTATTTATTATTCAGGAACTACTGAACATCCTTATATTTATTTACAGAATGGCAAGGTGTACTCAGTGTTTGGCTTCAGCGGTAAGATGATGACAACCCTCTTCTGTGGCTCCATTGAAAGTGTGAGCCAGGTGTTACTACAAGTGTTTTCTATGGGAGTATTGAGAGTGGTGGTTGTAGGTGCCATTCTGTCTTTCCATAAGATTGTAAGAGACAATTTAAAGGAGAAGAAACAAGATGATAAAAGTAAATAGTATAAGTTGGTAAGATTTTCGAAACTTGGGATCACAAAATAAGTATTTCTTTGCATTTAATCATACTAAGTACAATTTTTATATGTTCATTTCATATATTAGTTATTTTTATTATTAATATTATGCTTAATTTATTGTCTTTATAGTACATACTTTGATATTTTTAAAGGTACTGTTATAGTTGTTATATCTAATGCAATACACTGAAATCTATTTTTGGCATATTCTCTTTTAATAAATATCCCAGTATATTAAATAATCAATCAAGCTCAATTTAGATTCTATTAACAGTTATTTTGTTGGTATTGAAGTCTAAATCCTCTGCCCACATAACCTCCATCTGATCTGAACCAAACCACTATAGGGCCTGCTGCAACATCTGAAACATTAACATAGAAGTGTTTTTTTTTTTATATTCTAGATTGACCCCATTGTGTAGGGTTGATAGACACCAAATGACTAAAATATGTGGCTTTCAAATTGTTGTTTTGAAGAGGTATCGAATTTACCTTCTACCAGTTTACCCTGGAATGAACAATTTAACACAAGCAGAGTATTTTTCGTCACGAGCCGCCGCCTAGCTCGTCCACACTCTTTATAAAAATACCAGCCATTATTCAAGATTTCGCCATCAAGGTAAGAATGACTATATTCCTTCTTCTACCTGTTACTGGAGCGTCCAAAGCGAAGTCCTGCAGTACGGAGCCGTCGTTGAATCTCTCCCCGCAGAGTCGCGTGGCGGCTATCAGCAGCCAGTCGGTCGGGCAGTTGAAGATCTCCACGCCGGCTTGCATGGGCGGAATCACCGGCAGACCATCTGTAAAGAGGAGGGGCAGATTACGATTTACCATTAGGGAAAATGGAGCACATGCTCGTAACGCAGCAGGTGGCAAACTGAAGGCGTTATTTGCGTCCAATTCGCCTTGTTCAAAAAAAAAAACATATTTATTTTATATTTTTTTCTGAATCTTTACGTAATTTAAAAAAACTAATTTCATGGTTTTCGGTTTTAAATCAGCCATTATTTTTATATTAAAATTTAAGTAACTGTACCCGAGTGACGTCACAGCGTAACGTAAGATTTGGTTTCTTGTGTTGAATAAAAACTATTTGTACTACGTCTTTTAAAAAAGCAGTAAAATTTATGTGCCCTACCGTTGTTATTTCACTGCTGTTATAAAAGACATAGTACAAATAGTTTTTATTCTACACAAGAAACCAAATCTTATGTTACGTTGTGACGTCACTCGGGTACAGTTACTTAAATTTTAATATAAAAATAATGGCTGATTTAAAACCGAAAACCATGAAATTAGTTTTTTTAAATTACGTAAAGATTCAGAAAAAAATATAAAATAAATATGTTTTTTTTTTTGAACAAGGCAAATTTTAGGTCGTCTTCTATAGGCCTCACTGCATAGGACAGAGGCCTCTCCATAGGATCTCCATGATGTGATCAGTGCATAGAGCCTCCCCTCCAATTTTCGGTGCCTTATATCGATTAAAGTCAAATCTTTTTTATCCAGAATCATGGGCTACGATTCCGATAAAGAGACCGTAAGGAGGAAAGATTATATAAACTCTAGACTCTACAAAGTGGAGATTAGGACAAAAACTCGCACAAAACATTGAGTGACTCATGAGCTCAAACTAGGTACGAGTTCTACGGTACTACATCATCATCATTATCACACAGGTGCAAACGGCCAGAAGAACGCTTCGTTTGCATTCTAATTATTTTTAAATCTGTCATGGTTCCTCACGCCATATAAAAATGATTTTATTTCGCTAGCAATTAATGTGCTAATAGTTCTCGTCTTACCGCTATCGTAGTTGACAATCTGCATGTCTCCCGTGTTGGTGTACGTCACGCTACATATATCTGGTGCTCGCTCTATGCACATCGCGTAGTTTAGATTGTTCTGTAATAATAAAAAGCTAGTAAAGATTATTGATAAATGGTCAAAGATAAGATAACTAAGGAAAGAATTGCTGTTCATGTTGGGTGGAAGTAAGAGTGTTGAAAAAACGCCTTTAATTTATTGCGGGAAAACTTAATACGAAAGGAAACTCCGCTAACTTGAGACTGAAACTGCGAAGCTAAAAGCTAGTTGAAGGTTTGGATTTTCATCAGCAGAACAGATTGAAAACTTCTAATCTAATACTAGCTTCGTTAATTTAAAGGAATAAGAACTTGGTAAGGTCTTACCAAATAACTGGGTGATCTTGCAATAGCGATGTCGGATTTATCGCGGAAGTTAAACGATTCTAAAAAGCCTTGCGTTCCTTTGAAATATTGAAGGCATCCCGATGGAGCCGCTAGTTCGTCTCCAGCAGTCAGTTGAGTTATCTGAAAACAGGATAGACTTTTTTTAAACTCTGATCTACCTTTAAAATAAAAATTCGGCGTACGATGATTGCACATTCAATAGTTTTGTCTTAAGTACCTTTATAGAAAATAGTCTGCTGTCTGATGAAACTGTCTGTATTGAGAATGTTACCGGTCCGTCAACCTCGCCGACTTCGATGTACACTGTAGATTTTTAAAAGTAACATAAATACTACACTTATGTAAATCAAGGGTAAACAGTTGAGACATTCATATCAACTAGGTGGGAACTAAAGTAACTGAAATACTTTAAAAACTTTACAATGTTGTCCTGTATTCACGCCACAAAGAATAGGAAGCACGTTGTTCACATTCTGTCCTGTAATCATGAACTGATCCTGTTCGCATGTACCCGCTGTTGGAGCCAAAAGCTGAAAATTAAAAATCACTTTAATAAGTAAAAGGTTTTCCTACCTATTATTCCTATACCTTAGCATTCAGCTTTTTAATCAGCCAACAAATACACCGATCCTCATACTCGTAGCATAGGTAATCCTAGTCATGGGATCAATGCAATTTTACGTCATGTGTATACTAGAAAAAAGCATAATATTATATCTATCTCTGACACTAAAAAAAACTCTGACACCAGGGTTGATCGCGTCTAACGACTCGATTTGATACCCACACGACAATAACAACTAAATAGGCGGCCTTATTGCTTATTGCTATCAATCAAAAACTTCGTTTCGTAGTATAGATATATGTTACCTCGAAATTATTAAAATCCAATCGTATCTGTTGCACATCCGGGGATGATTTATGCAGCGTGAAGACGCAGGACAATCTTTCGGTGCTCGGTGAAGGGAATCCAGGGTTCACGAACCAGCCGGAGTGGGCTGCTGAGCTGTCGTCGCAGGTAAATTGATCTGAAAAGCAAGGTGACGATTATAGCAAATAATTGTTCGGGAGTGTTGTCTTTATCGAATTATTTAACAAAATGAAGAAACTTTATTTATCAAAATCGACTGATGCCGCATTTTGAGCTTTTGGGGATCCAACAACACCAGGGATCCATTACATGCAAACCTCTCACCCATGCCTGACCTTCCGTTGGTTGTAGTTTTTCTGTAGAGTTAGTTGCCTGTAGATTTCACTGACCAATAATTAATCATTTTCAACAGCGTAAAGTGGGTCACTTACTGACACAGCAGGTCCCGTATCCATCAGCACATGTGCCCATGGGCAAGCCACCAGAAGTCTGGCAGTCGAATTCTGGTAAACAAGTCCCTTCTAAGCCGCTGCTCGATATACAAACGACATGGTCAAACTCCACCACTTCGAATACCTCGAGAAACCGCTTCTGAATTGTCTGGTTCGAATTCAACTGCTTTTTCTGCCGATGTGAAGCCACTGTTGGACATTTTCGAACTATCTTTCGTTTGGGTTTTGGAACAGGTGGCTTAGGCTTTCGTATAACATTGAGATTTGTGATCGTCTTGTTAATTTTAAATGTAGGTCGACGAGTTGAAGCATTTGTAGGTTTTATTGGTACCGCATCTTCATAGGTAAACTTTTCGGTGACAATTTTATCATGCTTTGGTGATGTTTTGTTGAGATGTTTGTAAAGAAATGGGAACTTGGTTATTTTCTCGTTGTAAACTTTCACAGGCGGTATGAACGTGGTGAGATCCTGTCTCCTTGTAAGATCGACCTTCTCCCTTTTCGTCTGGTTTTTACTCATCACCATAGAAACTGGTAAGTATTTGAGTTCATTATCGTGATCATAAACATAGTTTGTCTTATGCACAGGTCTTGGTGAACCATAACCGTATGTTATTCTTTGAGGTTCGTGGTCGTGAAATGTCGCGGAATACCATCGCTCGCCGTCGATGACAAGGATAATCCAGAATATGACTGCAGCGTGTCCTTTTAAGTCACCCATTAGTGCTTCGCGATGGTTGATTCTTGATCACTTTAAATACCACTGAAAAGTTGGTGCAGATTTGTTTTCTGGTGCAGCAGAGTCGAGTGCAAGCTGAACTGTGCAGACGGTGTGACGATGCACTTGGCTCGTTGTGGGGACAGCATAACGGATGTAATTAAATGTCTGGTTCTGGTTTGCTAGCTCGTCCTACTTGCCGGTCCGTCTCTTTTGCAAATAACACCTATCATGACTTTGAGAGAATCGTCGTGACATATGAATGGGGGCTAGCTGCATTATGCATTTCATGTTTTAGCTACATTATCGCAGTCTTCATTGCGTAATGGTGTTACAATAATGCTACTTAAATCATTAATTTTTGTTCAATGTTGTATTCATGTCATATTTATTTGACGTCGATTCTACGGTATCAATCGCTTAGGATCAATCGCTTGAATTTTCTTGTAGTAGACACGAGTTTTTGCGGATTCACGAGTGTTCCATCTATATAGGTTCCATCAATCTTTTCGGACTATTAACAAGAATATACTTTGGTCACACTCAAGTCGCTTATCCGTGAAATGGCTGACAGGTTTAGGTCAAACACAGCAATGAATAAAGCAAGAACATAATACATAATTGTAAGCCACACCCTTTGTACGGATAGATCTTGTCTAATGTCTAGACAAGTAGGTAGGTATGGTGCATTTATGTAGCATATGGCCGACATATGGATATTAATTGCATGCCTATTATAGAACAATTTCAGCTAAGGCGTGAAGTAATAGTTTACAGAATGTGGGTCAGGAATTTGAACTAAGTAAAGTTTTATATTAATTTTGCAGCCAACTTGTCAGTAGCTGTAAATCTAAGCCAGTAGGTCCCACACGAAAATAATAATTATTTTATCTAAGTTTCAAATAAAAAAGTTACTAACCAAATAAATTAAGTCGATCTAAATAGTATTCAAATTTTATTTTTATGTGAATTAAATAAGTTAGCAGCACACGTTGATGTCTTTAGTATGAAAGTATTTTTTGGCGCTCGTTGGTGTCTTTTGTATGTAAACACATTTCAATACAATTTTCGGAATTCTATGAAATATTTCGAAACGAAATAATCATTTCGCCACATTACATTTTTGTCAGAGCTTTACATAAAACTTGACTCCTAGTCCTACAGTTATATATTATCAAATGAAATCAGATTTTTATTACATTAGATTAGGGCCATTTAGGGCCAAGTGTGTAAAAAAACAGCTTCATCTTACAAGGCCAGTAGACTGGTCCAATTATTTGTGATTAACAGAATTTATGAGTTTTATCTATCATACACACGCAAGCGTAGGACAGGGTGAACTTGGGCTACTTGCTCACGGATATAATATGCTTACTGCTCTTACTCATACACTCCACAGCTGCTCAATAATAAGCTTTTAATGACAGCAGCCTCTGGTGCTTAGGTGGGTCTTGAAGCTGTGGTTTCAATTCCCAAGGAGAATTAAAATAGTTATCACTTTATAAGATTTTTTTCAGTCTACTTAAGACAAAGGGTAATGGTAAATGATGTGTACCTACCTACATACAGTTTTAATCGGACCTCAGGTTTACATTTTGTTTTTTGAGATTAACCTACTTGTTGTCTGTAATTGTACCTACTTGCATAAAATAATAATAAAATAAACAATGCAAGCTTAACTTACTCGTAAATAGTATATCTTATCATTATCAATGACATACTTAGTACCTTCAATAGATATTAAATACCAATTGGCCTGCCTGATGGGATAAATACCTACCTAAATGGTTCGGATTTGAACAGCATGTTAAATCTGATAATAGGGTTCGAAGGTTAATGTAGCCCTTGACCAAGCCCTGTAAAAGCCCTACATATGACCTAAGTAAAGTACATCAATTATGAGAGGTACATTTTATACAAATTTTCCTTTATAACAGCTATTAAGTAGTTACCATTAGGGCAGGAGTTTAGTCTAGCAATTTGGGTGCGTTAACTTGCACTGAGAAGCAATTACATGTGAATTTATATTGTGCAAGAGGCGATTAAAACCAAAATAATGTTCGCCAGTAAACGTGTGGGTTCATATGGATTAGATGTGGGTTATAAAATTAGTAAGATAAGTTTCATGTAGAGCTATGATGATTGCTTCAACCCAGATTTCTTTACTCATTCTTTGGATTAAATTAAAAACTTGGGGTTTGGAGAATGTGGAGAGTTCTGCTCTGATTTCAGCCTTAAGCTCTAGAGCTCATCTAGATGCGGAGGTTGTGTTTGTGGGTATGCGGGTGGGTGATTTATTCCACGGGAGGGACACGGCTATTGGATCTAGATCAGTCTAAAATGAAAATTAAAGTATTGGGCTCTAGCACGGAGCACGGGTATAAATAGCGGCAATCCACTAAAACCTTAAAAGATTATAATAACGCAAATCACAAGTGCGAAAATTCAAATGTTCGAATCAAACCAATAATCCATTTACATTGTCTCTTATTATATTCAATTATATTTGCGACTTTGCGAGCTTAACAGCTGCTGCCGCACCCGCGCATACGCTTTTCTCAAAGCTCCAGGCGCAGGCGTCGTGTGCGCGGCCTACTACACAATGTTCAGTTGTCGTACCAGCATGCATTATGATGTGAGGCACTTATCAGTCATGTCCTTATGCACACGTGTCCTGTGGCCGTGCTCAGGCTGTATAAAAGCTGCGGTAGGCCTGCTACTGCGTCATATCACTGCGAAACCGGCGACAGCGAATATGATGATTAAAGTAAGTAGTTTATCATCGTAATAGATAGATCTTTTTGAAAGTTATCAATTTGAATATCATTTATCGAACTATCACCCTAAAAAAACTTTTAAAACCTTCCTTGATAACCTCGTTACGATATGCACGAAGCAATTTTCTTGTATCAAATTGTATCTATTGTAAAATGTATGCTCCTGTGTATTTGCAGTTAGGTAGGTACCTAGACCTACCTTGTTCTAAACGGTTAAATGATTGCGGCACCCCATTACAGACTTTCTCCTACCCATTTCCGGTAATTTCTTCTCTTACTCTCTTCTGATTTTCCCAGGCACTTCTCCTGGCTTGCCTAGCGGCAGTGGTCTACGGTGATGGCCTGGTAGCTCCAGTAGGCCATGTCGCCTACGGGTCACCATACGCCTATGGTGGTTACAGTGGTTATGGTGGCTGGAACCACTGGAACCCCTACAGCGCGTATCCTGCACAACCCGCCATCGCATCCCAGTCGCAGAACATTTTGAGGTCGCCGTTCAATCTTGGACAAGTGCGTATGAATGTATTCGCGTACCCCGCCACTCCTCGGTCTCCCTCCCAAAATCGTTTGAACATTTTCACGCCGGACAGAGCGACATCAGTGCTTCGGAGGGCACCGGTCGGCCACTGTCTATGATAAATAAGTTTACTAACACAGTTTTTTGCGATATGAGTGCAATCTTAGTATTCCTTAAAAACCGACAGATGCCATGGTTTTTGCATCTTCAGCTCGCTCCATCGTAAGCTAACTCCAGCCCTGCTATCTATTCCATCACAAAAAAATATAATATAATATACTTATGTCACATTTCTTTTTACCTCTAATCATCCAGTTTTCTCATGTCGTCGTCGCCTAACACTGTACCGTGATATTGGTATTAAGTGCTCTACTGAACATGTAGCACACTGTATCATGTTTATGGGGTAAACTTAAGTAAAACGATTTATAGGCGCAGCACTGCGTTGGTATACGGCAATCTAAAGGTCGCCAAGTGCAAGCCCGACGGAGTTGAATTTTTTATTTATTTCTCGCGTGTTATGCTCTGCCTACCCCGTAAGGGATGATGACGTTTATGTACCTACCTATGTATTTATTTTATTTTACAGATATCAACGTACTCGAAAGCGATCGACACCCCATTCTCAAGTGTGCGCAAGGCTGACATCCGAGTGAGCAACCCAGGCGTGGCTGTGGCCTCCCCCTATGTCTCCCACTTCGGTGTCGCAGCGCCTATTTCCCACGTCGCGCCTGTTGCTAAGGTAACCTAGTCCAGACATTAATATACCTATTCGAAATCAAAAGCGACAGGCAGGAGTCGAGCAGATAAAGAAAGGATCTGAAAATGGCGTCCGCTCGCTTCGTGATTGGTCCCCGTCGCATGTGTACTCGCTCTATCTAATAGAGAGTGAGCGAGAACGCATGCGAGCGGCCACCATTTACAGATCCTTTCTTTATGTGCGCGGGTCTTTACATCCGGGTGAGCAACCCAGGAGTGGCTGTGGCCTCCCTCTATGTGCCCCACTTCGGCGTCGCAGCGCCTATTGCCCACGTAGCGCCTATTGCTAAGGTAACCCAGCCCTTGCTGTTCCCTTATGTCATGATCGAAAATAACACACGTAATCTGTGCTTCGGAAAGCACGTGGCCTTTGATAATGGTCGTTATACACAAACTATATCAGAGGCCTAATTGTTCGCTGTTTGACTAGATATTTGTTTGTTCCAGGTTGCTACCGCAGGCGGACTACTAGGTGTGGCCTATTCAGCCGCACCAGCCGTTTCTCACATGACCTACTCCAACGGACTCGGTCTTGCTTACTCTTGGTAAAACAGTTCAACAACTGATGGGAGATGCTTCAGTGTCGAGTCGACGGATAGAATGATTGTGCGAACTATTTATTTCTATGTTAAGTGATGCAAAGATTCCTCGTTGTATATTACTTGTTAGCTGTTAACATTTTATTTAAAAAGAAAATATTGTTATGACAAGAATACTCTTGTTTTACTTACTTATTTAAAAAGATACCTACCTAATTCGATATTTTTCATGCAATGCATAAGATGGGTCTCGTCATCTCACTTCTTTTCGTGTGGGTGATTTAAACCCCCTAATAGCACAGCTAACACGCCTCTGACATGGTCTGTGTCACTAGACAGCGACCGGGACCGACGGCTTAACGTGCCCTCCGAAGCACGGAATCCTTTTTCTTACAGACAATCAGGTGATTAAGCCTACATTGTTCTAACCAAACTGGGGAATATCTCACAAAGTGATAAATTAACCAATATCAACACTGTTTCCCGTCTAGAGAATCAAAACCAGGACCTCCGGATCGTGAGCCCATGGGTCAGACCACTAGTCTACGGAGTACTTTGGTACCGACATTATATATCTCGTCTACCTACAATAAGGCTATAGCTACTCCACCGTTAAACCAACATAAGGTCTGGTCTGATCTATGCTATGGGTCTGATAGTTATTTACTTCTACCATGGGTCTGATGAAGACGAATAAAGATTTTTTTTACTAGTAGGCGGTATAGTCCTGTTCTCTTACATCCCGTAAGTTAAAAAAAAATGCAGCTGTCAAATGTTGCGCTTCTTTTACACAGTTTACCGTTTACTTAAGGCGTGCAAAAGAGACACAAATTTTGAATCCATAGGTACTGAACTAGATGTTCTGTTTCTTTCTAAAAACTCATTCGTGATATTAGCATTCATAAAAGCCACATTCCACCTCTTGCTCCTTTCATTTTGCTTGCCAAGTCAGTGGTGCCAAGTGCGGCGACTTATCGCCATTTAGGCTATCTTGAAAGGTGCCGCGGCGACCAAAAATTGGGAATGGCGACTGGTCGCCATTTAGGCTATCTCAAAAAAATATTAGGCGACACTAGGATATTTCAAGATTTAAAGAACTTATGACAGAAAAGTTGGAAATTTTCTTAGTGAAACGATACGCACAACTACGAGTATACCACAGATTAGATAGAGCATCAGTGCCGCTTTTTTGTTCTGAATTTAGATCATTTCTATATGACACAAAGATGACAGAGACATACATATTTCGTATAACACATTTCTTTCATTGATTGTTTAAGTCGCACGAAAACTTAAGCATTTTTATTTTGTCCGAAAGTTTAGTCATAAGTGTCCTTAAAAAGTATATGTACTTATAAAAACAAGCATTTATTTAAGCCATCCTGTCCTTTTCGGTTTCATGAGGCAAAAAAGTAGCCATTTAGGCTATTTTTCTAATTTTTTGGGCGATTTTAGGCTACTTCACCTTTAAAAAAAATTGGGCGATTTTAGGCTACCTAGAATTCATTTTTCTGCGACTTTACGTCGAAAAGACTTGGCAACACTGTGCCAAGTCTTTATTATTGAAATAAAAATTACCTGTGTATAATTAAAGATACGGACTAATTACGCGGCTCAAACTGTGTGCCTAGATAACGGCTGTGTTTATTCACGTCGCCGCCCGCCGTGAGCCCGAGTATTAGGGCCGGTGATAAGGTCGGGCGAGGTTGTGTTTCCTTCAGAACTTGGTGTAAATCGGTGTGGCGAGGATGTCAGACAGCGGAGACAACGATGAATCCTGGGTTTTATACAAGGAGCGGCCAGAATGGAGCGACGTAACTCCAGTGCCCGAAAATGACGGTCCTAACCCTGTTACCGTGATAGCTCACTCAGAAAAATGTAAGTTCAATGTTTGTTTGATGTCATGCTTACTCACTACGCTTGGCAGGTGGATCCATGTGCAAAGTACAAGAGGTTTATTTCCTGGAGTTATCCTTTAATCAACTTTTACAACCTTGGACAAGAGAAGTCAGAAGATGGTGCTGATCTATTCTCACTTGGCACCACACAAGTTTAATTTAACTTACGATAGATTTAGAAAACTGGTCTCTAAACTAGAATTACATCTATAAATCTGTATACTATTATTTGTCCATCCAAGCTCAAGTCCAGTAGGTATAATGGACAAATAATTTTGCTTTTGTGAATATTACCCTTGACAAACTTGTTTTTAACATAATCTTTGTGTTTTCCTAATTCTATGATGTGATTTTTATTCTCTCCTCTACATATTTCAGTTGAGGATGTGTATGACTATTTCCGAGCAATTCTCACAACAAATGAGAAGTCCGAGCGGGCTCTGCAATTGACCAAAGATGCAGTGTCCCTGAACTCTGCTAACTATACTGTTTGGCAATACAGGTGAGATGGTTAACCACTGTTATTATTATTAATTTTATTTTAATGGCCACATTCCGTGTAAACAAGTTTTAACTAAAATAAAACCAAACCCACACATAATTTTCCATCTTGAGCAAACAGAAAAGGATGGCAAGGTTTTATTTTAGTTAAATCTTGTTTAAACCGAATCATGGCCAGTGTTATTTTACAAAAAAACAAAAAAGATTTCAAACAAGTTATGAGTATGAAATAAATGAAAGTATAGTATGTGTATAAAACACTGCCATAAAATCATGAGGATGTTTACACAAACATTTTAACTACTTTGATATTTTATTATAAGATTTTTTATTTTATTACCTTTTGTTTGAGTTTGATTTGTTCAAGTAGGTTATTTATTTGCAAGGTGTGTGTATTTATGATAGCTGTGTAGGTATAGTAGAGGCTATTAAACCAAACCTTTATAAATTATAGCATACATTAATTAAAGGTTGTATGCTTCATCAATTTTAATATTTTCAATTTATACTCTTCTGTTTCTTTTAAAAAATTACCTAATATTATAAGGATAAGAAGTAGAATAAGTTATGGCAATAGGCAAGGGACTCTACTGAATTTCAGTCCTTGCCCTTTTCTTTCAATTTTAAAACAATGTATTTTATTATTTATTTTTCAGGCGAGAGTTATTAAAGGCACTAGGTTCAGATTTGAAACCAGAACTGGATTATGTAGAAGGAGTGATCAAAAACTGCCCAAAAAATTATCAGGTAGGACTTCTTTATCTCTAGTTTTTATTGTTTATGATGTTTTTATTTCATGTTTTCTCTTCACAGTGTTATGATGTTTTCTAGATCATAAATTATTAACTAATTATTTTATTATTATTTATTTATTATAACACATTTTAAAATTGTACATACCAGTGGTTAACTTGTTGACTGTATGTTCTTCTTTTCTGTTTTTTCACTTACTATGGTGTGTGTGTGTGTTTATTGTTTGAGCACTATGTTTGGGCATGGTTGGTTATATTGGTTATTGAATGCATAAGTGTCATGTTTTGATCAGGGTTGGAAAATAATCATGACTTTTTTCATTTTGTCGAAGTTTTGTTTATGACTATAAAAGATGCTAAAACTATGTAGTTTAAACGTTAGCCAAAAGTCAATAAATTTCAACAAAGATTATAAGCAATTCCTCCAGCCACTTTTTACGCAGAAAAATATATATATATTATTTTTTATAATTGAGTACGATAGAAAATGAAGTTAAGTTAATAAAGTTAAGTTAAGTTAAGTTAAAAAAAATAACCATAATCATTAATTTTACTTATGAAAACAAAGTGCTTTCATTGAAAAAAAATTACATTTGATTTAAATCAAAATTATTTAATCATGCCAACCCTGGTTTTGCTTGTCCATTACGTGATTGATTGTGTGTAGTGTTGTATACTTAATTAACTTTCCAAAATATGTACGTAGCTTAAATTGGTGATAATAATAAGGTAAGTCACCATTTCATCTTTTGTATGTGTTCATGGCATCATTTAACATAATTATTATTTTACACATTTCACTTGCTCAAATATTATCAAAATATGTGAATGTATTCATCTATCAAAAGGAGCTATTTCAAATATAATTGTTACTACTTTTCATGATGGGCAGAAAAGAATAAATAAATACTTCAACTTCATATTATTTATCCTGTCTGTTCTTTTGATATTGGCACAACAATACAGTCATTGTGATCAGATCAGTTTTCCTTGTATTTTTTACTTACTAACTTCATGCTCCAAAATTTCATCCATTCATGTAAATTTTCATCACATCAAATTAATATTTAATTTTTCATAGGTAAAAATAGGTACCCCTTCCTATTGGTGTCGATTCGGGTGAACACATTTCTAATCTAATTTTAAAATTAACCCTGTCACTTTCGCGAATTAGAAATTGTGGAAGAAATAAAAAAAAATGCGTCTTTTTGTCTGTTTGTCTGCCTTCCGCTCCTGGCAGTGCTGTCAGCGTTGGGTAAGCAAAAATTTTATTGAATTATCTAAGATTTTCAACTATGGAATGATTAAATTAATTTACTATTTGTTCTATGGCATTTGTAAGTATTGATCTAAACTTATAAAAGCGTTTGTCCTTACTGACTGACTGACTGACTGACTGACTGATTCATCAACGCAGAGCCTAAACTACTAAAGCTAGAATCATTAAACTTAGAGAGCAAGTTCCTCTTATAACGTAACCTCCCACTAAGAAAGGATTTTCGGATTTTCCCTCCCTAACCGGGTAAAAAGGGGGGTTGAAGTTTGTATGAAAGTCCGTCAATTTTGAAGGTAGGATCTTCAAATTTTGTATTTAGGCTAATGATTAAAAAATAATTTATACGTGTTTCAGCATTTTTGCATTTTTTGCCCCTAAGAGGGTTAAATAGGGGATGGAAGTTTGTATGGAAATTCCGTCAATTTTGATGGCAGGATCTTCCAATTTTGTTTTTGGGGTAAAGATTTAAAAATAATGAACACGTATTTCAGCGTTTTTGTATTTTCCACCCCTAAGGGGGTTAAATAGGGGATGGAAGTTTGTATTGAAATTCCGTCAATTTTAAAGGTAGGAACAGCGCGGGAACTCAATCCCACGGGAAAACTCTTAGCTGCGGGTGAAACCGCGGGGCGGAAAGCTAGTATGAAATATATGTGTTACTAGCTAGTCTAATTTCTGAGTTCTGGTAAAGTGTAGTGGGTAATTTTGTGGAAATAAAAAGTGCAGTTTCTCTGCCTGTATTGAAGAAATACAACGAGAGCCAGCATTCGCCTGATGCAAGGACTATTCATTTTAAATTTATAATGATTTGTGGGACTATTGTCTCAGGGAACGGATATCGCAGCACAGGTTGCTAGGGATATTGCTTGAGACTACTGTACACTTGTCGAATCAAAAGTCCCAGTCTTTATAATGTGTTTACAAAGTTGAGAAAATTACAGAGCTAATTTTAGGTTAGTTAAGAAATCTGTTTACCTGAGTCGACACCACTCTCAAGAAGTACCACCTCTCTTGCTGCGTCAAGCGTATGAAAAGTGAGGACGGGTGCAAGATTAAAAGTCAAAGTGTAATATTCATGCTGGATACGGTGATCACCTAACTTGATCTCACCTGTCATCATTATCCTCGTATCGTAAGCCGCGCGGGTGGGTCAAATTGAGGGGCACTTTGTCCAATGTACCTAATCTTGCACCCGCCCGTCGGCGTCGGCGTCCTAAAACTGGCCTCAATATTTGTCAGACGTTAGACACGCCTTTTACTAGGCGTTATACGCTCTGTCTACCCCGTAAGGGATAAGGGTGTGATTTTATGTGTGTAGTTTATACTGAATATGCGTGATTTTTGTTCCAGGTGTGGCACCACAGGCGGGTGCTGGTGGAATGGACGCAGGACGCCTCGATGGAGCTGCAACTCACCGCCGACGCGCTGCTTCAGGACCCCAAGAATTACCACGCCTGGCAACACCGGCAGTGGGCTATCAAGACTTTTGGGTATGGCAACATTTTGTCGAGCACGACCTTTAGATTTGAAACAAAGCATCCTCTAGATGACCAGTCTTATTCACAGGTCCTATTGGCATGGCAGAAAAAAAACTGTATTTTTAAAAGTCATTGTTGGTTTGAAATTAGGAATCATTGTATCATTTCTTATTGAAAATAATCTTGACTCTTCCTTTTGGAGCAGAACGGAAAATACAGTAACTAAAATGTGATTATTGCTGACGAAGATTTTTTTATGTAAAGTACTTTATTGCTGAGCATTGAAATTCCATTGTTGTTCTATTAGGAATGCATTTCACTAATGAATAATTGCCTAAGATTCACAAACAAATTATCTCTTCGTTGCAGGCTGTACGACAAAGAATTGGAGTACGTAGACTACCTAATAACAGAAGACGTGAGAAATAACTCAGCGTGGAACCAGCGATACTTCGTCATGAACACCCACCACGGCTGGTCAGACTTCAACGTGCAGAAGGAAATAGTCTACACTTTGGAGAGGATCAAATTCGTCAAGAACAACGAAAGCGCTTGGAATTACCTCCGAGGGGTGTTACTACATGATAAGAGAGGAATCAGCGGAAACGCAGTCGTGACGTCATTCTGCGAAGAATTATACAAGCTCAAATGCCGATCTCCATACCTCCTGGCGTTCATTATAGACATCTGCGACGAAGCTATAAAGAAGGGTGAAACTACACATTTCCATAACGCCGACAGAGCCATCGAACTGTGTCAGGCTTTATCGACCAAATACGACAAAATTAGATGCAAGTACTGGAATTATCTCTGTGAAAAATACAAAAAGATTCCCAAACCAGAGAACGGAAAAGATGACAACGATGGGGTGGAATGATTTGGTAATATAGATAGCAATCAACCGATATACCACGTTCAGTGTTAAGTGTACGATTTTAAATGATAAATCTTGATAAAAAAGACAAAAATCTTGATGTACAGAAAGACGGAATTTATTTCATATCATCGCAATCACAGATCGCAATAGTATATTGGTGTCGTGTCGTGTTCGTTTGTATTGGACCGAATAAATGTTTGTATCGGAATGTTGCGGTTTTTATTTAGTTCACAATCACTTAAACGGTATAAATAGAACATATGATGAAGGTACAAAGGGTAAAGATAGATTAATTTTATTATGTTTCTTCCTTCTTAATTACTTCGCTCACTTTTGAAGGCGAAGGCTGAGGCGTCTCGTTGATCGTCTTCCGCTGTTCCGACAGCCCCAGATAGTGGGTTAAATCCTTTCGGATGGCGTTACCCATAACCTCGCACGCACATCTTTTGCTCATATCATTAAAGTCGATCGTTTTCTTAGGGGGCTTCTTTTTCTTCTTGTTGCATGTTCGGGAGCATGTCCGAGCGAGGGAGTAAGCGGGCGCCCACCGCATCGCGTGCTTAGCCGTTGGAAATATTTGTACCGTCTCGTATCTAGAAGCGCAAGGCGGCGTTATGCTTTTCACCGCTTGCAGCTGCTTGGATAGTATCCTCACGGCGAGCTTGTTTCGCCTGATAATATCGGCTTTTTTCCTGCGACAAGGCTCGTTGTCCTCAACTTGTTGTCGCCTGCTGTTTCTAGAGCAGCAGCGGCTCGGGTCCGAAGGCTCCCGGTTCCATTCGTTATCTCGACCCACGCCGCAGTCGTGTTTAGGACCTGTTACTGGCTTTATGCATGGAATGTCGTCGAAATTTTGATTACGCTTTATATTACTAGGATTTTTCCATGTGCCAGATTTTTTCGGTTTACCGACTGTCGCCGAACACAGTTCACAGTTGCATTTGGGCTAGAATAATAAGAAATGTAAATTATGACTGAATAGAATTGTACCTAACCAAATTAGAATTTTTCTTATATCTATGGGAAAAACATAAAAAATAATAGACCTTTTTAGTTTTAGGTATGATGATAGTTCTTGGGCAGGGTGGTGCGGGCATTGTAATTCAGGGTGCGGATTTCTACATTCTTGCTTATTGATGCCTGCTCGTATGAGTAGAAAACAACATTATTGTGTAAAATATGTGCGCCTACGTTTATTATTCTTCCAAAACATGTTTGACTGTAATAATTTATTTACAAATCATTAAAAGTCAAAGAAGTCAAAGTCTGAAGAGTAAAGTGCAGTGCAGATTGTACAATCATCTACTTATCCATCAACCCTGAAGGTTGTATGCTAAAGAAAAATAATCAGAATCACCCTATATAACTAAATACCTTTATTCTACGATATATATTGCACATATATTGTAATAGAAACAGTATACTTAAAAAAATTAATCAATATTTGGTTTAAGTTAACATTATAATAATGAAGCCTCATCCGTTCACTGTTCTTGGTCTGTTCTCCAAGAATAAAAAAATAGAAAACAAATACGTTAGTTTTATTTATATTCTCTTTGTAGAAAACCAATAAAGCTGCCAACAACTAATCAATGAGATCAAATTCATACAATCAAAAATTAAAAATGTGTAGGTATCAAATAAATATATTTTTGGCATAATTTATATTGATTATGCCAAATATAAATAAATATTCAACCAACACGGAATGGAAACCAAATTTACCGATTAACGGCAACTGGGAGCCGTTTGAACTTCGCGTTCTCAAAAAGAAACTTGCGAACATCAAGTGTGGTTGTGTTTTTTGTGAGAAGTTCAGGAATGTAAAACAGCCTAATGAATTTTTACAGCAACCATTTAAAATCTTTAATCATGAAGTTGGAGACCCAAAAAGAGATAAAGATGTACAATGCCAGCAAAAAGATATAGAGACACTAGAGAATAGTGGCAGCGCTCAAAAAGATGAGGAGGTACAGTCTGTACTATCCATAACTAGCAGTACTAGCCAGCTAAAAAACGAAGAATCTGGAAATGACTCGCCAGGGAGAGTCGAAAAATTGAAAAATTCCGTGATTTTAATAAATAATGAAACTTTTACAGAAGACCTGTATTTTCCATCGAAGAAGTTTCCTTCGCTACAAAATGATGCCATGTGTCCTAGTTGTTACTTTACCCTCAATCTACTCAGGAGTGGCACAACGAAGGTCTTGAAAGACGAAGAAGTCGAAATAAAACCTGAAATATTCGCATGTGACAAGAGCACCAGTAAGATTGTTCTTAGTATGGAGAAATCTACATCATATAACAAACCTTTGCTGAAGTATCCGCATACTTCAATAAGCGATTATTCTTTATATTCTCATAGTCATAACCGCAGTGTACGCGAGGTGACCTTTGCGTTTAGTAATAGGTATTATGGTTATGATGATACAGCGAGTATATCAGAAGAGTCAGCAAATGTTGAAATGAGCTCTTTGACGCCAGTTCTTGGCCATCAGCATTATGACGATGAGGAGGAAGAAACCTCATCAACAACGTTTGGGGAAACGCCCGAGTTACAAGAACTGTCGCCTCCAGTGTCTCTGATATGTAGACAGTGGATTGACATCAACCAATTCATAAATTCGATCAGTCCTCCAGACCCAGGATTTTTTACCGTTGTTAATCGTAATCATAATAAATAATACATGCATGCATAGTGTAAGTGATTCCTTATAATATCTAAAGTTTGACTCACTTATTTACGTTTTTGCGTACCTAGAACATACAACAGATAATTTGTTGTAATTTATACGTGACTACAGTAAACGAATGTTATTCTAAATAATTCTAAAGAACTTAGCTGCTAACTGTGTACACTTATGCTGTGCTTATGCAATGGTAAAATGTGCATTACATGGAAATAAAATATTTTCGTTTAGTCATCAATAGCTTTTATTCAACTAAAAATTATGTGGCAGCATAATGTTTTATAAATCTAGCTGAGGGATCTGATACTTGAACCCATTTCGGCATCCAGTAGTAGGGTGTAAAGTTGTGTTGTCCTGGGAAAGACTTCTCAAACACATAACGGTAGTATTTCGACTCAGTCGTTGTTGGTTGAACACTTTGATACTGTTTCTCTTCTATTTCTCTCTCCGCAACGACTTCAGCTATAGTCGTAAACAAGGATTTTTTTACAGAAGCAACACCATCACTAAATGCCTCTTTATGACGCCAAAGTATCGTGTCTGGTAATAAACCACTCTTAGCAAAACTACTTCTTAGTAAATGCTTTTCGACTCCGTTTTGGGGTTGTCGCAATTTCGGGTCGATGCTTAAATAATGATGCGTAAATTGTATATCTAAAAATGGTACACGTAGCTCCAAACTGAAGGCACTTGTGGTACGGTCCGCTCGCAAGCCATCGTACAAATAAATATCTGAAAGCAGCCGCAAGCTTTCTTCGTGACCAGCCGTTGTGGATGGTGCATCCCTGAAGTAGATGTATCCCTGAGCTAATTCATCCGCACCTTCGCCGCTAAATATCACAGTTGAGTCTGTTTTCTCTTTGATGTATTTCGCCAGCAAATACATGGGTAAACTTGCTCGGATGGTAGTAATATCAAACGATTCTAAATGGTAAATTACATTGTCCAAGGCCTGTCTTACATCGTTTTCGTCGAATTGGACTTCATGGTGCTCAGTGCCAAGATAGTCTGCAACTGTCCGTGCTGCGACCAGGTCTGGGGATTCTCCCATTCCAATAGCAAACGTTTGTATTTTATACGGCAACTTGCACTCTTTAGCTAGTTTCACAACCAGCGCCGCAATCAGCGACGAATCTAAACCTCCACTGAGCAAACAACCAATTCGACGTTCCGCCATTAATCTTTTCCGACAAGAAGCTTCTAATAAATGGGCAGTTTTCTCATATACATTCATACTTTCCATTTCTTTCTCAGGGACAAAAGTCTCGAAACATGGTGGCATACCAGGTTTATAGTACTGCTCTCTGTGATCCAACTGTACCTTACCGGAATCCAATATACTCCAAGTCTCATAGTGCCCTGGCGGGAACTGTCCCAATGTAGAGCTTTCGCTGCCTTTCAGCTTCAATCCCATCAAACCTTTGCCCTCTGAACACACTGCCAGAACGCCGTTCTCCTCATCGTGAAATCTGAACAGAGGTCTTACACCGTATGGGTCTCTAGCGATATGAATTTTTCTTTTCTCACCATCGACTAGGCAAAATGAGAAAACGCCGTCCAACTTCCGCACCATGTCGGCGATGCCAAATTTTTGGTAGGTGTGAATGATAGCTTCGACGTCGCATTTGGTTTCGTACGGAAATTCGTACTGGGCTTGCAGGCGTTTGCAGTTGTAGATCTCACCGTTGCAGATGAGTGTGGTGCGCGGGTAGCTGTGCAGGCGCATGGGCTGCATGCCGTGGAGGCCGTCGACGATGGCGAGCCTCTGGAAGCCGAGGATGGCCAGTGGCTCGCGGGCATCCTGCTCGATGCGCCACGCGTCCGGCCCGCGGTGCACGATCGCGTTGAAACATTTTATACACGTCGCACTCAATCCGCCGTCGACGCCGAACGTCGCCCATATACCACACATGTTCGCTTAGGTATCTGAAAATGAAAACGTAAACATTTAAAATAAAAATAATTATGAAATTAAAACCTATTGGAAGTCTTCACCAAACTTAGCTGCGGGCAGAACTCGAATCCGGGACAAATGTTAATTAGACTTGGGTATGCGATTTTTTTTAACCGCAGCCTGTTACGAGACAGCTTATTATTTGTATTTATTATAGGTACTATATACCTACTTAATTATACTTATAACCAAGATCTACATGCATGATATAAATATGACCTACGGTATTTTCATAATGTGGATCAATAAATTTGCTTCGTACGTAAAATGCTATTCTAATAATTTGGAAATTCAAGGTCGCATCGTAAAAATATATTTTACCTCAATTTTCCATTAGGTACATCATGAGTATTAAAATGTAAACATATCTTGAGTACCTACTTGTATCTTCACTCACCTTTAATAAAGTATCTGTTTAAATGCAGTAATTGTCACGTATCACCGGCTTTTTATCTTCATAAATCAATACGTACGGCGTCCTCGTGGAGCGTACAACTACCGACTGTCAGTGTCAGAGCCACGCGCGCACGATGTAAAACTAGATGAAGAAACTGGTTTAAATTGCTACTCCGAAGCCCAGAGTGAATGAGACGTGCGATATATGAAGCGGTGAGAAAAAACAAGACAAACTGTGCTAGTCGAGGCGAGTTCAACTCGGCCGGATTGTTTCTTTCGTCAATCTTCGCAGTATGTTACATCAGCTTCGCAAATTGTACGTACAGCACAGTGCATCCAGACATTAAATGAACGTGACAGAAAAAGGAACTAACGTCGCCAGCTCTACATTTTTGACAGTTCTCCTGACATGCAGCACCCTCGCCCACGTTCATTAAAAGCCCTGTCTGTCTGTATGTATGTTGGACGTTTTCCAAAGCACTTGTTGTGGCGGTGCATTTATTGTTGATAGCTGATATCGGTCTCATCTTTCTTGTTACCAAGGTGCATTAAAATTTTATTGGACACCCATAAAGGCATATTAACCCAACTGTTCAAATACTAAGCTAGGTCAAATAAAGTAGGTACATGCAGTATGAAATGAATAAAAACAGTCAATTACAGCATAAAATATAATGTTTTTATTTTTCTTCATAATAATGACGCCTGCATCCCTTATGGGGTAGGCAGAGCAGCAACGAGCGTTTGGATCGGAACGAATTCCAACTCTTTAGGAGCAGCTGTTAGTCATGATCTCCGTAGAGTGGTCCTCCCCGCAAGGGGGCCCTTTCCTACTTGTATCTCTGTCGAGATAATGTTTTTTTTTTTTTTTGTCTAGCGTGAAAGGCACTACCGTATTTATAATCAGCTCTCAAGAGTGACAGCGAGTTTGAGTTCGTATCAGAAATGTCAATTCAGTTCAAAACGACCTGTCAAATCCATACTTAATATTGCTCTCAATCTTGAGATCGCTTTATAAATACGAGCCTAAGCCTCTCTAATGACTGCCTAAGAACACGAAACGCATCGGTTTCCTTCCTTGCTTTGCTTATGAATACAAAAAGAATTTTTACCAATATTTATTGAAACCCGTTAAATTGTATCATACTTACGAATATATTTATCCTAAAAAACCGGACGCAAATATGCATATAGCTATTTTAAAATTAAATTCGATTTCTTTACATTGCTTTACATTGTATTTTCATGCCTTTTAAAAATATAAACCGGTATACATGAATTGAAAAAAAAAAAACCTTATATAAATATTGAAATGATCAATCAATCAATTAATCAGATCTCTATTATTTTTGATAACCTGCACATTACACCCTATATATGGAATTGAAGCAAATTGTTTGTAGGAATTTCCGGAATGGCGGGATAGATAGTTCCATTCCACCATTTGTCATTGTCACCGACATGACTCTACGCTACGTCTTTTTCCATTGTGTTTTATACCAAATACACAGGGAATCTAATGAAATTTGGGTCCAGGGTAGGCAACACATACACACATTTTTATTCTTTTGCAAGAACTTTTAGGTAATAGTTGCTAATAGAGCAACTTTGCTAAGTATAGGTACCTACGGAAACGCCGTGCACTTTTCGGAAAAAACGGATCGGGATCCAGAAAATAAATTACGTGTCCTATATTATTTCAGTAATAATGACGTAATCGATTAGTTCAATTTACCAAAAAATCTGTTCGAATAACTTTGATGATTTCTTAGAAACTTGTGGCGATAAAACAATTATCTCTGCATTTTCTTCGGCTTCTTCTACGAAAAATATGTAAAACAAAAAATGGAATCTTTTATTCTTAGAAAAAATCTAATTATTCCACTCGGCGAACTGCAAATTGTGCTTCTATTAAAAAGTTACAACTGAAAAAATCTTAATAAGAAAAAATTTATTCAATCTTACCGGTACGAAGTCTAAATTTGCTCAGAATTTATGGTCTTGGAATTATCTCGGAACTTTAAGACGTAATACAGAAGAGATGAAAAGTTTTGAATTTATTCTGGTTTCTATTTTACAGGTATTGCTATCGAATCAGTGAGAGCACGACTTAACTAAATATTACTAAATCTTAACTAGAACTATTCGAATCCCTTTCAGTTCTCTCAAGATAGAAAATGACAGGTGACCATTTTAGTCAAGATTAAGTGATCTTGTTTGCCTCCGAATTGGCCCCATTGTCGATCTTTATAAGTTATTGTTATTTAAAATAATTAACCTTATCTCATACGTTCATGGTTACCACAGTAGCCGAGGTTACTCATCTCTTGTCAGTCCAGGTCTACGGTCCAGGTCCAATTTACTTCAAAAGTAATTCTAGTATTTCATGACTTGAACTTTGGACTCTTGGGATTGGATTTTCCTACTTAGGTAGAGCAAAAGTAGTGTTTATGAAATGAAAATTGATTTTTAACTGGTATGTAGCATGTTTATTAAATTATTATTTGGTGTTTATTAGTGAGTTTTCAACCTAGTTTTTCCTTGATGACCCCGTAGAGTTCTGCTCCGAGTTGCTGTAAAGATGAAAAAAGAAATTATTAGGTTATATTTACTATATTTTTTAACATTCCGGTATCCGTTCAGCGCGGTTTGTAATGCAGCAAGCCTTCGTTTGGACTAGGATGATTCGAGGATAAATAAATGACAAAAAGTAAAAAAAAAACATTCGGGGATGAATAAATATATCTTTTGGGGACTGTTAAAGCAGTAGATATTTTTACTTACCGCGCCCTTAATAACTTGCTTGGGGTCAATCTTAGGCTCCGGCTTTGGGGCTGCTTGCACCCCAGCGAGCGCCATCACCATCACCACCAGAAACATCAGCACGCTCCACACCTTCATGATGATGATCACTGCTTCCTGATACACAACTGGGATTGAACACTGCAGGGCACTTCTGCAACTGATGATTGTCCTGAGCTTTTGTTGCCTTTTATACTGATCTATTTACCTGTTTTTGTTGTGAGTAGTCAGCACTTTCCGCAAGCATTACGCATTGAAAAATCCAGTTACATGCGCGCCAAGAGTTCCTGCATTAATTGTTTACTCGATATTTCAGATGCAGGCGTTTTTTTTCCCCCGAATTATATAGATACTTTCTCATCATTCGTATATTGTGCCTACATACATACCTAGGCCTACCTACGACCACGATATACTTCATTCAACAAATAGTTTTCTTTGGATTGTAGGCAGGTACTATACGAGATATCAGATTGTACTTACTTTAATAAAATTATGAATCGGTTAAAAAATATTAATATAGCAAAATTCACTTTCTTTGTTGTGAAATATAGTTGCAAAATGATATCAGACGTAATTAATTAATATCATTCATTATATTAATCAAAGAACGGAAAAAGGAAATAAACATGCGAGTGTTGTGGGTTAAAAAGGTAGAGGTTGTTGTATTTGCTATATTTTTTACACCAGGCACGTGTTTCATATTAAATTTCCACAGTCTTGTATTTTCTTTTTTTAGCTTGTGACAGTTTTATGTGGCTTAAAAACTATAAATAAAGTTATTACTGCCTTGTTGGCATCTTCCATGTTTGATTGGGAGCGATAGAAAAAACATAGAATGTGCCCGGCCGCAGCTGATTCTCCTCCCGGGCATGGTGTAAAAACCAGCAAAGGGACGATGGGCTGACAACCTGTCACTAGCGATACACTACATCTAAAATTGCCCTCAATATTAATCAGACGTGGCGAAAACACGTTTTGTTGGGCGTTTAGCGTTCTGCCTACCCCGTAAGTCACAATTAACGGTATGACTTTATGTATACCTATACATACACGTAATATACATGTATATTAAGTTTTACATGTGTTAATACATGTATTATTATGTTTACTACCTACTTGATTGGACTTTTATATTGAGGGTCATAATAATATAATTCAAAATTCTTTTGTCACATATCTAGGAATAATATTTATTTGACCAAAGTTATAAAGACGATAAGTATCTAATATGAATTTTATTTCTGAAGTGCATTCTAAAAAATTCAGTTTCCTTGTCTACACACAGAAATATTTACCTACACGATAATTTGAAACAGTGACGTAGCCAGTTACGCATTCAAAGTTCCAAACAGGATTTTCTCAAGTGGGAAATTCCTGTTCTCCAATACGTTGCGATGAATACGCAAAATGTGTTAGTATTCTACAGCAAGGAAGGAAGAACTTTTAGAACTATGTACCTATAAAAGGGACGTTCGGGAATCGGCAGACATCAGTTGACTCCCGTTCAACAACCACAACGTTCCTTGCTTCTCTGTTCAGCGTCAGCAAGTGTCAATAGTCATCATGAAGGTGTGGAGCGTCCTGATGTTTTTGGTGGTGATGGTGGCGGCGCTGGCTGGAGTCTACGGAGCCCCCGAACCTCAGCCGGATCCCAGGGTTGATCCTAAGCAAGTCTTGAAAGGCGTGGTAAGTTTTATTCAAAGCCTAAAATTAAAAATAGGTACTGCTTGACTGGCTCTATTTTAGGGTATGAATCTACCCATGAAACTGACCTACTTTTCCCAAGGAACATAGCTCGATATGAAAATTTAATTTGTAAATAATTAATTAATTAATTAATCATTAAAAACACTCGAGTTGCTGACATTTATTAGTAATGGAATGGCATTTTTTTCCATATTTCGAGTTTGACGTACCTATGATGTTCCTTGAGGAAAGTTTTTTTTTTGTTTATCGTCGGCGAATCTTTTAACGCATTGTATTGTATATAACAAAGAAAACAATTAATGCTAGTCTTAGCGAATAGTGATAGATATAAATGTTTATGTATGAAGGATTGACAAGGGTTGTAACTACATAATATCCCAAGAGCGACCCAAAGGAACTTGGTAACTTACCAAGCTCTTAACAAGTTAAACTTCAAGTGAACTAGTAAGTAAAGGTCATTGAAACTTATGCCCTTAGCTAAGGTACCACTGGGAAGTTTTTAGTTACAATGTAATTATGTAGATTTCATAAATAGGGACTATCAAGAACATAGTCAGGTTTATTCCCCCAACCATTAATTCCTGTTTTTTTTTTCTCTCTTCAGAAAATCGGAGCCGGCATCTACGAAGGAATCAAAGTTATCAAGGACAAGATACGCGGAGGCTGATTAAATAGTGAAGCTATAATAAGTTGTCATAATTCGATTATCAAAATAAATTAATAAAAAAAAACTAACAAAGTTTTGTTTTTCATTATGGATAACCCTATAGTCTAGGTTTACTACTTACATCAGTCAGTAGGTAGGTTATCTAAATAGCAGTGCTTTACATTCGACGTTAAATACCTACATACCCACAACTTAGTATAATGACATATCACATTTTGAATATTTATAGGTACATAACTTAGGTAAATAGTCCCTTTCTATTTACTGTGCCTACAGCAGCCAGCCATAACGCCACAAGGGTTGTTGTGGCGTTTTCACAGATATACCCATCGTAACAAAGCGTTTATGACGTTAAAAAAAATATAGAGCCATTGTCACAAAATACTTGAGACAGCATTAACAGTTTTTATTCGAACTCTGGGAGCTTGAATATTGATTTACCTAATTATGTTAATTTATTGAATCTCTTACTAAAACAATAAAATCTATTTATGAAAATAAATGGAAAACTAAACCTCTTTTAAATTATGAATAAGTATTACTCGTATGTACTTCCTTACCTGATTCTTGATTCGGCTTCGGATAATTTCGTCTGAATTTGTATGGGGCTTTTCATCTAGTTACAGGGTTCAGGATGTTTTCTACGTGATTCTGTGATCTGGGGTTTATTGAAATACCTTTTCCTTTGGTATTATGACTCTAACGAGGAAACAAAATCAATTCAATTCAAATAAGTAATATGAATGGTTTTCCTCTCTATTAAATTACTAAACTAAAGTATATATAAAAGAGCGATTTGCCTCTTCAAAGCATTCTTATTCAACTGTTACCGACTACTGTGTGTTTTTGGTTCCTCTATTGAAATACAATACTAAATAATAATATTTATTTATTTAATTATGAAAGCTTTTAGTTTGACTTTTCTTTTGATGGTCGTGGCTGTCCTAATAGGCACAAACCAAGCTGTACCTAGAATGGTAAGTTAATGCAGTAAATACTCGTCACGCCTTTATTATTTACGGGGTAGGCAGAGGCGTCAACAGCCTTGTGAAGAGTCTGACAAATGTTGATTAATTTTAGATAGAAATGTGAATCGTTAAAGTGGTGACAGTGACAGGTTGTCAGCCCCCCCCCCCCCCCCCCTCGCTTTAATTACAACGCCTAAATTACAATACACTAACCCTCGAAATCCCTTTTTCTGACTTCTACAGCATGCCCGGGAAGAAGTCCAGCTGGATCATTCTAAGTTTTTCTATAGCTCCCAGTGTAAGAAAATAAGTTTTTAATGCTGCCATTTATAATAACAATTTTGTATTGATCTGTTTTTAGATTCGTTTCGGAAGAGGTCTTGCTACCGACTGTTACCCTGGAAATAGACGTAAGCCCTGTCAAGACGAATCTGGAATTGACACATTATCCTTATAACATTGTAGCTGCTGCTGTTCTGCAAATATGATGTATTATCTTTTTTTCTTTTTCTTCTTTACTGCCTCTCTTCTCCATTATTGAAGGTTGGCCATATTTCCTAGTGTTTGTTGTCTGTTTTTTGTAAATTCGTTAAGATAATTATAATTTTGAGTTCAGATTGTAGAAATAGAAAGTATTAAATTGTAATAAATAAGTAAGGAATTCATTTAGAATGAGAATTTATAGAATCATTTTTAACTTCCTTTCTTCTGTCGATGAGTGTTGTCTTTGGCAATCAAGATCAACGGTCTTGGTCTGTAAGTAATATCATTTTCTGAAAATAGGAAACCAACTCATATATCCCACCAAAAAATTTTATACCAGTAAAATGACAATCATTAACTAATCTATATTTATTAAAACCCACACAAAACAAATTTTTCCCACTATTTTTAGCTTTCCAACAAACAAAGATACAACAATATGCAATTGCAGCACTTCTGCATGAAGCTATCCATGGACACAACAACTGCAAACTGTTTTGATTTTACACATAGTTTCAGTAACTTTTAGCTTTTGATTTGAAAATAGCAGTTCTATTTTTACAGCATTGAATGTAAAGTGTTCACTACGAAAGAATCTACCTTTCAAAAATAATTTTATATTTTTTAACATAACCATAGATAAATAAAAGGGAGTTTAACTTGCCTGTACAATTCAGGCTGTAGGAAAAGCATTGTGTACTATTTTAACACCCGGTATAGCTCAATGTAGGTACGTAGCGACACTACTAAACTTAATTGAGATTCATGGTGCCGTTCTCTCATTATTGAGGATCGTGACTGCGAAGAGCGCATTTCTAGTAATTTATACAGCAAACGATCTTGCTGTATAGACCTTACTACAATTTCTTAGAAGTCTCGCTGTTTCTCTGCGGTACTTAGGTAGTCGGTATTAGTATGCTAATTAATTTAGGTAATATAATTATGTACCTTGTACCTTTTTTTCATGAAAGTTAGTTAATAAAAATAAATATACTATAACTTACATACATACAATCACGCCTTTATCCCTAATGGGGTAGGCAGGGCTAAAAAGGCCTAAACAACGGTCGTTCTGCCACGTCTGACAAGTTTTGAAGGTTATTAGTATTACGTACTAAAATATAATGTTATGTAATATTTTGGCAAATAAAAAATTAAAATTGAAATTGAGTATTACAGATGATTATGTAATTGATAGCAATTCTCTATAGAGAGACAAGTTGTCAACCCATCGCCTAAAATTGCAATACCTACACTGAAACCCTCGAATCCCTTAGCCGGTTTTTCTATCACTCCCAGCCCAGCAGGGAAGTAAATATAACTTAGTTAATATAAATGTTAATGTCATAACATAAATTAAAACTTACACATGAAAATATAAATTGAAAATAAAAATAATAAGGTGTCAAAATTTCGCAGTAATACTATCCTTATCATAAAGGCAAATGGGCAAAGGAAAAAGAAATAATTGAAAAAACATTCATTTTATTAAGTAAATAAGTAGTTAGGTACATTATTATAAGTTAAAAAATAACAGAAGTAAAAATAATATTTTGATTGTAAGTTAATAATATGAATTATTTAACCAAGTTTTCCGACAAGTTCGCCACCTTTTTGTTTCTGGAAATAAAAGAAAAAAAAATTAAACTACATGTTATAGGTATTATTAAGTGTATGACTAGATACCTAAATAATAAGAAAGAGAAAAAGTGAAATATTTTCTAACGGTAACAGAGTAACTTAATAAATATAGTTTTATATTTTTACGACTGCCGTTTTTTGTCAAACTTGTGTGTGTTAAATGTATCGGCAGAGTAAACCTGTACTCACGCACATAAGGGCGGGTGTTTGTACACACAACCACAAAGTATGGACGAGCGGCAGTCGTAAGACATAACAACTAAACTAGATGTTTTGTAGGACGTAACACTATGCGTATGCCATTAGTGTTTCTAAAACTTACCAGGAAGTCTCTGACTCCAGGTTGAGGTTCACCCTGGGTGGTGCCAATGGCCAGCGCCAGGACCGCCATCACAGCAACTACTACATTAAAGAACTTCATGGTTGAAGGTTACTCGACAAGTGCTCCTGGATCGAATGAAGCCACCTCAATACTACACTGGTTTATAAAGGCATACACTTGGGAGAAACCAAGGCGTGGGTGTAATTAATTGTATTGAGGAAAAGCGATGGATAAATAAGGATAATTCAGTTAACACCTGAAGGAATTAAATAAATCCCATCCTGTTGTTTCTAGACACTTAGGGTAAGTGTTTTCCTTGTGTTATTGATCGATGTGAACCGCCTACACTACTCCAAAATTTGCGTCTAAAAATATTAATGATGGAAAATTTGGAACCACCCCACCCAAATTTATTTCTAAAGTTGTTCTAAACTGTTTTTAGGGTTCCGTAGTCAACTAGGAACTTTTATCATTCCTTCATATTTGTCTGACCATAAAACCATAAAAAAAATTGGGACCCCTTACCACACAAATTAAAGGGGGGGGGTATTTTTTTGTGTAGCTACTATATGAAAAAAATTATATAGAGCTTTGACACAAAGTCTCTTAAATGTTTCTGTCTCAAGATAATTGCAATCAAAATCGCCTTTTTGTCATAAGTTTGTTCCAGTCATAAATTCTAAACTAAAAACGTAAAAAATCGAGGGAAAACATGAAAAATAGCTTTTTATAACTAAGTAATTGCAATGAAAACTATTACGAAAAGTATAGGATAGGTAAACCGTTTTAATAAACTACCCTACATAATGTCAAGTTGAAAATGATCCTTATAGGTTTCGTATAGGGTTCCAATTGAATCTTGAAGAAAATGAAGTTGTTTAAAGTAAATACTTAACTACGGAACCCTACATATGGGCGTGTCAGACACGCTCCTGTCTGGTATTTTTTAATTATTTCTTCCTTCGTGTGTCCTTCAAGAAAATAAATACCTTATAAGCCGTTACGTAAATACTCAAATCATTGCCCTGAGAGTCACATAACGGAGGATTTTTCCGTCCGTTATTCCTTATCTTTTCTCCTTTTCAAGAGTAAGTAAATAGATACATTTATTTGATGGTTTACCTGCTGGTCAGATATTCGAGACCCATTTCCCGATGACTTCGACACCTCATACTTTCCTCCATTTGATGTCCTTATGCGGTCAACATAAAAGCCACCTTCTTGAGACAATTTTCATTCAGTAATCTTGCTTTCCACCATGAAGTTCTTCAGTCCTATCGTAGTGGCCCTCGCAGTCTTGGCGCTGTTGGGGTCTTCACAAGCGGCCCCGGAGCCAGGACTCAGGGGAATCATAAGGTTCAAGAGATTGCACGACAAATTGAAGAATTAAGGCCCCCTTCTTCCAGTGCTCCCTGTCTCTGTCTTTTTCTTTATGTATAAGGAGTACAGAAAATAACCACACTTTCGCTCATTTTTACGTTTTTATTTTATATAGAAAAAAATAAGCGCCAAATTATAAATCTATCCATTAATATCCCTGCCAAACCTGATAAGTAAATGAACTGCTAAATTTTCAAAAAAATAGCATTCACCCAAGTCTCATAAAACTTAAAATACTCTCAAAATCGATGTTACTTCTGATTTTTTTTTTATCGAGTCAAATGTTAAATATTGTGTTTTTATCCATAAAAGTCACTAGATCAAACGTTTATCTGTACTATATATTTTTTTAAGATTTTAAATATGATGATTTCTATGAAAACAACTCGATTTAGAAACATAAATTTCGAAGAAGGGGCCCTTAAAGTGAGTACCTACCTGGGATTCTGGCATAGTCTTGTGACCATAATATACCCAACTAGCAAAATTGTGCAAAATCGCAAGATCTTATCGCTACATAGAGATATTAAAGTTGTAAATAAGTAACGCTTATGGCTGCTAGTGATATATATGTGATATGACACACCAGATAGCTGTATAACAATATACAGCCTAATTGGGATTATAACCTACGATATAAACGTTTACATAGCTGCCTTTTACATTACATATAACACTGTTGTAAAATAGTATACTCAAAACCACAATTAGAGCAGTTATGTTGTATATTAGTGTTTTCATGATACTACTATAACGCAAATATGAACTTATGTGGCTCTGCTATCATTGATATATAGCCAGTGTTATATTAGAACCTTTGCAGCTAACTAGTGATATAATAGATGTCACAGTAGCTGTTTTATCACAGATATGCTCTATATGAATATCCATTATCGCTTGCGTTATATTGATGATAACTGAACCTTTATTACCACTCAATAGATGTAATGCAGCATAATATATTTCTCATTTATCACTGGCAATATATTAACTTTCTTATCTCTAATATAACGCTAAAAAGATGCATATTTATTCAAAAATGGGCGTATATGTCACCTTTCTGCTGCATATTAGATTTCTTGACATCAAATTGAAGCAAAACATTATTTTATGGCTGACGGTGACGATATTTTATTTCACAAGTTTTTATTTTTCCAAGTTTGTGCAAAAACATGGATCAAAAATGGAGTAATTACAAGAAAGGTGGGTCTTATAAACGCAGAAGAAGGGAAAGAACATTGAATTTACCGGACTATATCAAAGGTTTATTTAATTTGAACCTGAGGAACCCTAAACACCGTAATGGCGGCGAGATGTTGTATATCTTCTGGTTAGCAGCTCCCTTAACTCTAATTAGTTGTATATAGATGTCTTTGCAAATACCTAATTAATAAAAATATTTAAATTTTAATAAATATTATTAATTCGAGGGGGGCATTAAAAATACAGTAATAATATGGTACCCATTTATCAGTAAAATTGCAAGCGCATATGAATTTCACCTAAAACTTAAAATATACGGTCAATTTTTACCGATGGATTTCAAGATGGAGGAAATTATAAAGATACTTACCAATATTATTGGTTTTAATTTAAATAAATCCTGTCAAAGTTCCAAATCACGCACAAGTCCGCACAAAACAAAAAAAGTGTTATTATAGAATCCCAATCAACAATTTGTAATCAAATTATTGTAAATCAGCGTTAGCTGTGACCCTTCTGTTTCCTAATTGTGACACAATTGATTTTTTGTCACTGATTTAACACCAACTAGCTCAGAAGGACACAGATATACAAATGATTTGTTTCCCGGTAGTCCTAAGCGGAGCTTTAATATATCTAATATATCTCCTAATAGCGATTAAAGTGGGGCCAAATTCGCATGATATAAGCTTGTTTACAATAGATATGCGACTGTTTCTACAGCTGATATACAGCTAATAATAGCTGTATATCGAAAATTTTGCTAGTTGGGATAAGTAGGTACCTACTTGTAAATCACAGATGATGCATAGGTACTAATTTACACCAGTCTCTCCATTCAATATTATTTATTTAATTAAATGTAGAAAATATGCTGCATCTTTGATTCAAATATCGTTAATTCAAATATTTTTGGTACAAACAATGTTGATTCCAATATCTTAGGTATTTGTCATTTATCGAAATAATTTATTACGGTTTGCCACATAATAATTAATATTACTTATGTATCGTGGAAACATAATTGTCTTATTATATTTTTCTGGTTTCAGATTACACCGATAGATCAAACTTACACCAGCTCTGACGTCACACTCATGAAGACTTCGTATTGACTCGGCTAGAAACATTATAATAAAAAGCATCTCTGAGTAGAATCGCTCTACCTATTTCATATGAATATTATTTAACCTTGCCGCGTGTATAAAAATATGAAAATCCTTGTAGAAGTTTCCCGAAGCCATCTACATATTACTTTCTTTGAAGTTCACAATAATATTAGTCGAGAACATTACAAACAAAACAGCGGTTTCACTACACCTACAAAAATATAAAACATAACGAAGAAACATAAAAATATACTTACTTTTTATTTATGGATTTGTAATGTACGTAATTTGTACGTAGTATATTATATTACCTACTCCATGGTAATATTTTTCTGCTCTATTACGTACTCGTACGAGAAAAGGTTTGTCCGTTGTAAGATTAATTTGATTAACGAATAAAGTATTATAATGATCTCATTACTCATTCATTATGAGTTAGCAAATAGATACATTAGGATCTGTTTCAGAATCAGAACAACTTTTTGTTCATCTTTGAAGTTTAATTAAAACAAGTTAAGTATAGGACGTGTTCTAATCTTAGGCTCGTATTTATAAAGCTATCTCAAGATTGAGAGCAATATGAGTGCGGATTTGACAGGTGATTTTGTACTGGAATGACCTTTCTGATACGAACTCAAACTCGCTGTCACTCTTGAGAGCTGATTATAAATACAGGCCTTAGTCAAGAACACAAAGATTATGAACCTAAAGGTAATTAGGTACACTTATCTTAACAGGTAATCCATATTCTGCAAATGCGTTCCCTCCACGTTCCCCCCGTAGTAGGTAACACCTCGGTGAGGAGAAATTTCTCATGTGAGAAAAACCTCCATACTAAACTACAAAGACAATTTCATGAAAAAACAATTCATGAAATAAGAAAAGATAATCGCTTGGCACTTACGATTCACTTCAGGAGGGTAAATACGCAGTTATATTATGTTATATTGTTAAGAGCAGTCAGTACGTGCTTACATACACATTAAATAAGCCATTTACTTTCCTTATTCTTTTCCTTTGACTGGCAAAAGGAAAACCGGCTATTTCCTCTAAGAAAAATATTCATTCGTAATATATAAAGAGCTTTTTAACAAAGACTCGGCGTCTATTGTGTGGGTGATTCGAATAAAACTCTTCTAAAATATGAAGGCGGTTCATATCATACTGTTGGTAGCACTTACCATGCAAATATGTACCGTATCTTCTTCAACTAAAGTCGTAATACCAACTCCATTAGAAGTCACTTCGACGACGAAGAAGCCAAAATCGTGGGGAACAAAAGTTAAAAACGGAATTGTAAGTCAAAAGTGATATTATACCCGTAATGCATCACAAAAGCCGGCAAAACTTTCCTTTTACGCCCAAATATTTGAGCAAAAGTTGACAGACTGACTGCTCACTCTATTATTTGGCTTCAGCGTGCTTCAGCAAACAGGGTTTAACAAAATTTACATAGCTGTCGATTCTGGCTAACACGTTTATAATTTGATTTTTAAATAAGAAATTAAAAAGAGAAAGTCAACAGGTGAGATTATAGTTTGAAATTACAACTAGTACCTAAGCAGTATACAGCAAGTACCTATGCTATTTAAAATTATACAATCTTTTTGACGACATAATCTTATAATTATCAGATTTCAGACAGTGAAATCAAAACGAAGGAAGTAAATGAAGGGATGCCTTAAAATTTTAAAAATTGTTTAGAAATGTGATAGCCAGAATCAACAGCATTATTCGAAGGGTATAATTTGAATTCCAAATTCTCTCTACCTGGCTCTCACGTTTGCCTTACAAAATTTCAATTGTATTTTAATTAGAAATGGACTCGGTTGATGTAAAGAAAAACTTTGCCAAAACACGTCAAAGCCAAGCCGCGTGAAATGTTTACCTGGTTCTGGATAAAGTTATATTTTTGTTTACTAATGAAGGTTTGTTTACTTTCAGGACAATTTCCTGCGTGGAGCCGCCGTTGTCGGAGTAGTGAGCAGCGCACTATCCGGGAGAAAACACAAAATCAGCCCCGTGGGCACAACAAAGTCTTGAACAATTTCTTAAGTTTAAGTACAGAAAAATGCACATGTTTTAAAGTTCACCTATACTCTCTACTATAGGTACTATACTTTTATTGTTAACATAAAATCAACCCCGTGGGCACAACAAAGTCTTGAACAATTTCTTAGACCGCACTAGGACGTAGCTGCAGTGGAGCGGCGAGTTTTGAGTTTTTGTCGCGCCGTGACGCGCCGCGCCGCTCCGCTGCAGCTACGTCTTAGTGCGGTCTAACCTTTAGTATAATAAATGTACGTATTTTTTACTTTATCTACACTTTACTTTAATATTCCAGATTAATAAACCCTTCCCTCATGTAGAGATAATGTAATAAGGCGAAAAATCTTCCTTTTTGGCTTTGCCGTAGTCGGCTAAAGAGATCAACGTGACTTCAATGATAAATGTAACATTATGCACTATTTTAACATGAAAAAGTAGGTATTATGAAGTTTTATAAAGAGTAGCTGAATTGGCATTGGAGCAATTATATTTTTTGAATTGTCCCATGTTCTGAATTTTTTTCTCTATCAAAAGCAAGCACGTGTACAATTATTTTCCTCCTTCATTGTACAAGATATTATATTATAGTGTTATGTTTTTGTATTAGAGTAGAAAGACTGTAATCGGAGACAGGCTAACTGGCTTGTCGCCGACAAAGGAAGCTCCACCACGTCCATTCGTTTTCCTAACAATGTGACTTTTCAAGAATATAATGGACGTAAAAGTTTTTAATATAAGAATGTACCGATTTATTATAATACACTGGCTTTCTGCGAATCCCGGATTGAAGATTTTTTCCGTGGGAATAGAACATTTTTGAAATTTAATGCTTAAGTAGTTAGTTGTTTAGTTAAAGCGCTCGTGGTCAAATGGTTGGTGCTTATTTATTCCGATAACCAATGTTAAGCAACCATGTGGCCAGGCCATGGATAGGTGACCGTATAACTACTCGAGCGTTTTCGTTCCATGCTTCGGAATCAGAAGGCACGCTTAGTCGTTGGTCCCGGTTAATTATCGTAAATATTAGTTGTTAAGCCATGTCACGAACTTTATTTTGACACCTGGGTTGGCCACTAACCTGGCAATAAAAGCCTAAATTTAGGATTCTGCCTGGTTTCTTTTCTGGGTCGAGAAGATCAGATGTCAGTCGCTCTGTGTAAAAACCATTATCCTCGTTCAATCCCCTATATTAGGTAGCCGACCCCGTAAAATACGGGAACAGGCTAGGGAGACGATGAACTAGTATAATACTCAGTTACTTTTGGATAATATCGGTGAGCGAGCTTACTCTCCAAGCAAAATTTTCTTTGAAATTTAATAACTATTAAATACGCTTTCAAGCATAATTTTCCCCTGAAAGAGCCCGGTCTAATCTTTTCACGCCAACAACGTTTCGCTGTTCTTGTAATTGCATTTTCCTAAAAGCGACTTTACCTTAATACCCAACTCAATCTCAATGAAAATAAAATTTATCCCAGTCATTCAAAAACCTTAAAAGTGCATTTGTACAATTTGTTCTTTCTCGTTTTTAACAATGTAAGCTGAAATCTAAGTGCTTTTTGCTATAACGACATTATCCTTTTTGAGGATTACATTATGTTCATTTAATCATCCTCTAATTAGGCCCTCATTAATAACATAACGTGAAAGGACGGACTGACTGGGTAGATAACATACTAGAGTGACATGAGGGTGGTATGCTCAGGCGCTCGAGTACCCAAAATGGTTTTTCCGTTACTTTTATGATCTGACTATTATGCTCCAACGACCGTAAAGTGTTGGGTCCCGACCGATACTAAACATAAATTTTGCGATATTAGCCTATAGATCACAAATTTATTGTGAACTGTTAGTTATATTATTTTATTATGGACTAGGTACATAAATAACGAGTAGGTATGGCACCTTTTCGTGGGTTGGCATTTTTTTCGGGATAAAAGTAGCAATTCGTGGTTGCAAAATACGCGACTTAACTAATTTAAGTCCATACCTGTCACTTTCTATCATGAGAGAACAGAACGGGATAGCAATAATTTTAGTTGAGATTTAGTTAAGTCGGGATTGTTACCACGCGGAGAGTAGCTTTTATCCATGACCGAATTCAGCTTTCCCAAAGGAACATTGATTGAATTAATGATATGAAATGGACCTCCTACACAAAATTGCCGGATAAGCTGTTATTTTTATTTTATTAACTATCTTTCCGCCCGCAATTTCACGCCCATGAAATGAGTTTTCCCGCGGTGAAAAGTAGTAGCCTTTGTTCTATTCAAGGAATTGAGTTATACGTGTACCAAGTTTCACCCCGATCCGTTTGATTAACAAACATCCACACTTTCGCATCAATAATATTAGTAGGATAGGATGGGATATGTATTTTATTTGCGCATTTTGACCTGTGCTCATTGAGTAAAGTTGTGTTGGATGGACCTTCAGCCCACGATATGGCAAGCAAATCAGTTTTACCCTGCACGGGTGTGTATGACACGCTGCGCTGTTGGCAAAATTTCCTCTCATTTTTTTCCGCACTAAGAACTAAGGAATTCAAATAATGATGTTGACAATTTGTTTTACTCTATAAGGACACCTACTTGTATCTAATATTCATTACCTAGGAGGAAATACAGTCTACTTGTTGTAAGTGATAAACAGGAAAAGACTAAGTATTTAGATATTGTCCGTCGATTTTGTAAACGGAAAATTTTCTACACAATAATTCTCATAAGGGGAATGGCAATTTAATTTTATTGCCAATTGGTTCGGTCTAGTGATCTACGCATAAACAATTTTATTGACAAAGTTTTAATAATGGTAATTGTATTCAAAAGCATGAAAGATTTATATACAACCATAATATTTCTCATGAAGCTCCTACAGTTTCTTATTGGCAGTTTGTGATTTGAACTAACACATTACTTAATAGAGCGGGGTTTTCGCATTTACTATGGGAATAGTCAATGGGACAGCTCGGGCTGTTAATAATTACTAATAATGGGGAGTCAGAGCAGTTGGATAGTAATCCAAGACTAAGATTCGTGCGGAAAAATGGAAACGGTAGGCCTCCTACGATATGATTCATCATCATCAGCCACAACAGTCCACTGCTGGACATGGGCCTCCCCAAAATTGGGGGTATATGCCATACTCACCACCCACGCTTGGCAGGCGGGTTGGTAAGCGCAGTAGAAGTTTTCCATTTCACAGGGAACGCTGCTGCCCATTCCCTGGATTTATCCCTTACGCCTTTTACGACACCCACAGGAAGTTATGGGGTGATGCTATTCTAACCCTGCACCACGCGGGGATTAACGAGGGTCAATACGTCAACAATATTTACCCCAATATAAGAGTAAGTTAATTACAGACCCGGAAAATAGAAGGTGACAAACAAGCCTCTTTATTGGATTTCAGCAAGATTCTTATGAAAGCTTTCCTTCGATACGATTCTAGGTATTTACCGAGGAGTGATTTCACAATTTCAAACAAATTGCAACGAACCCATTTATCAAACAACATTAATTGTGTAATCAATCAAACAGAGTGTGACAAAATTTCGAGGCGCCATTACAAAGATATTACCATTTTAAAATGTCATCGCCAGAATGCCAGAAGTGGCCTCCACGTATATTATGTACTATTCTTCGCTCTATCGTTCATAATCATAACATAAACTGGGTAACATAAAACTAAACATAAAAATATTTTCAGTACCTAGGTATACATTGAGAAATTTGAAATGAAATGATTAAACGAAAATGCCCTATTCCCTTACCCTGTATTCCAAGGGAAACTCATTTTGTTTGATAAATGGCTCATCGCCAATTATTTTATTACCTAATCCTTTCTTATCAAAATGTTTTCTATCAAGAGAAAGATGACAAGAAAGTTGTTCCGACGACATCGGCAGTAATTTATTATTTATAACAATATTAGGCACCTGTCTGGTGATTAATTTGGCTTGGATTGGAGGAGATTCAAAGAGGTACCTAAATATTTTGAAGTGGGACGTTTCTTACTCGCAAATTCCGCTTTGTTCCATAAAATCTCATATTCATAGTTAAATAATTAATAGTTATAATTACTAAGTTACGGGCAAGTAATTTTTAATTTAGATAAATGAGAATTTAAGTTTGAGTATCTTATCTACCTAATCATAACTTACCTAGGCAGGTGTCGAAAATTATTTGAAATTTGAGGGAAACCTGGAATGTCCCATTATAAAGTAGTTTCTAACAAGGTAAACTTCGCTGGAACCTGAAAGTGTATCATAAGTTATAATAGCTTGTTAGCTTTGTAATTTAGCTACAAAGACCGTTATGTACTACTTACATTGCCTGCATTCTTCAGTCTGAGCTTGCAATGTACCGTCAAAAGCAAACAAGAAGGAAATATACCATAGTCGAAGAAACGCATCGGTACTTTGTTAACCACTGTTTCGTCTTCATTTCGACTCTTTAGATGCGGAAGTTTCCGCATGACAGTTGGTTTGCAAGTACTTTGCTCTTGTGAGCTTAGCTTGTTTGGATCGGAACTTAAAATATTGTTGACACTATTGGCTTGGCATGAACCTAATCTTGAAACTCCGCATCCCATACAATAAAATGAAGAGTAATTTTGTATGGAAGGTTGGTAAGACCAATGTTTTTTATATATTTCAACCTCTGCTTTTGGGAAAATTGTTTAGTTTAAAGATAGGTCCATCTATGGTAGGTCCATACCCTTAAATAGTGTTTAAATTTTCTTACATTTTATATTTTTAAAATTATTATCTTGCACATTGCAGTAATGCAGACATACCTACATGAAAATCCAGGCGCTAGCGCTTAAATCCGTCTGAGACCGGATTACAGCAGTAAACTTATACCGGGTGTAAGGGACAGCGTACCGAAATCTGATAGTGGTTGCTCAGTCAACGAAACTGAACCACTTTCATCAGGAAATACTCTCAGGAAAAAAATTGGCTTTCTCAAAATGAACACCTCGATCAGACAATTTGTTTGGGAAAGCCAATTTTTCTTTTATTTGCTGAAAGAATATCCTGGAGAAAGCTATTCAGTTTCGTTGGCTAAGCAACCCCTATCAGTTTTCGGTACGCTGTCCCTTGCACCCGGTATAATCCTCACCCCAGTGGAAGGCGAAGTGAATCTAGGGATATACGACGTCGATTTAATATCTTCAGCGCGACAGTCTTAGTTCCTGTCGGTCCTGTCATCTATCACGGAGGACATTCTAGTGACGATACCATTAATGTTTTTCTCACGTTATTTATATTTACTTTGCCCTCAGGATATCATCCTCATTCCTCACACACACTAATCGCTGTCATAAGGTTTTCGGGATTAAGGGATCGCGTTTTAGCCCCTATTTTCATTGGGATATTAAGAAAATAGATAGAGAAATATTATGTTAAGAACTACTTGGATTAATAAATGTAAACTGGTTTATTTTAGAGCAATCTTAGGTAATTTACTTGGTAATTTAGGTAAGTAATTAAGTATTCAGATTTGCTTTAAAGTGTAGCTCATATACCTACAAGGTAACAACAAAGGAGAATCGAAATTTTCATACAAATTGAGGCTGAAACTGTGACAGTCATATATTTTTTATACGGATTATGAAATCATCGTCATTTAATGAAATCTCTATTTAATATTGTAATTATATTACTTGTAGCAAAAAAAAAACAGAAAATTCATTACAGTACCAAAAATTGTTTAAAAAGGAAACGGAAATTTGATTTAGGTATTCATTTCCGGGGAATAACTTGCTGAAAGTTGAAATCGAAGTGAAAAAGGCTCGCTTCCTTTTCCTGTGTACGAATACGGCTGACGGGGGTGTTATTAATAGATTCTCGAAGTAAAGCCAGGAACATAAATATGAATAAATCTTTATTTACCACCAGTTGCAAATGTTTACAAATATTTATTCAAGTAAAATACATGAACATGTCAAGAATCAAAACAAAAATTGTGACAAAATTAGAACTTTTTTTTTTTAATAGGAACCGTTTGTGACGAACTTTGTACTTATATTCGGTGGAAACGCGAACAAAACAACACTTTTGTGCCTTGCTCATTGTACTTCGTTAAAATTGGGAGGTATGTTTTTAAGTGAACCTACCAATTTACTTCAAAAGAAATTTAAAGCGAAAAAACACTGCAAAGAAAGATACAATTCGATTGAAAGTTTTTTAAGCTTGAGCTTAAACTTAATTTAGATAAGTACTTACTGAAGTAACTCGTTTGACTTTTTGAAAAAAGTCAAACGAGTTTATTGAAATCCTATCTATAGGATCTATCCCAATTTCAGTTCAAAGATTTAAATTTGAAACTTTAAAACTCTAAACGTGTGTCCATATAGGTGAGTCGACGAAAACAAAATTGTCTAATAAAATAGAGTAATCGTTACTTAGTAAGTACCTAATTAACTAAAAATAGATCCTCGATTGGCCTTAAGGCCCGTATTTATAATCAACTCTCAAGAGTGACAGCGAGTTTGAGTTTGTATCAGAAATGTCATTTCAGTACAAAACGATCTGTCAAATCCATACTTAATATTGCTCTCAATCTTGACATTGCTTTATAAATACGAGCCTAAGATTGGGTAGGTCTCTCAGAAATATTGTTGCTGGGAGACGGAAGCAAACAAAGATCATTGCTCGTTAAGAAATTACGACTGTCTTTTATCGAGGAAAATTAAATTTTGTGTTTGATGGAAATATTATTATGAATTTAATTAGTAATCATAAAAAGTTTAAACGAGTGAACAATTAATCAGCCCAAATTATTATTACTTTATTTTATTTCTCGTTCCAATAAAACTTTTGAAATGAAGTGGCATTAAAATCGCTATTATATTCCATTTTATATTCCATTTTTTATCATTTTATGATATTCCATTTTACCGTAAAGAAAAACGTGAGGAAACCTGCTCATGTCAATAATATTATGACAATGAAGAAATTCACAGGTTGTGTGTGAAGTCGACCAATCCGTACTAGGCCCACGTGGTCGACCATAGCCCGATCGCCCTGTTCCAGAGCAGATTCATACCCTACGGTGGTGGTGACGTATATGAGCTGATGGCGAGATAGAGATATACCATTTGTGGGATGAGTGGGATGTCATAGGCTCGTATTTATAAAGCAATCTCAAGATTGAGAGCAATATTGAGTATGGATTTGACAGATCGTTTTGTACTGAAATGACATTTCTGATACAAACTCAAACTCGCTGTCACTCTTGAGAGTTGATTATAAATACGGGCCTATATAGATTTTCTATCAAACTTCTATATTGCTATATATCTATTCAAAAATCTATGCTGTATTTCTCAAGATAAACTTACTCAAGGAGAAAATCGGTCGCACGTGCAAACCATTGCAGCCAAACCATTTGCAGCCGAACCCGACATGAATTGACATATCCAATATTCTCAAAAAATTGTAACTCAGTCTCTCCACTCGCATTTCATAAAGAGCCTTTATATGGTTCAGTTAGAGAATATTTCTGAAGGCAATATGGTCGTTTCAATATGACGTAAATCGTTTCAAATGCTCCGACAGATAGCTTTAGTTGTACATGCTCTGAATTTATTTATTCCGCTGTTTCCTACTGCCTGGTTGCCTGGAAGATATTGCTACATTAGCAATAAGGCCGCCAATTGTACTACTTTTCTGTATATTGAATTTGTAATTTCTGTGTTTTTGTGCAATGAATGTTTTGTATTGTATTGTATTGATCTGTCAAAATTTGAGACCGGCTGTATACTACATCTCTATGCATATATATGCGAACAATATTTTATTTATGACATTGACAGATCATGTTGTCACATTGACAAAATCTATTCTTTTTCTTCTGCAAATGTCAAATCTAAAAGCCCATAATTAATCAATACTGAAGATCTATAACGAGAAAGAGTCATCCCATAACAAAACTTAATAGTATGTCTCCGCTGTCTGTCAGCTTTTCGCTGTATCCTCCTTGGCTGTATCATGATCATGACATGATATAGTGCGCCCGTCAAATCTGTTCAGGCGGCGATATTAGGAACGTTAGGAACTAAAATTTGGCTATGGTTACACTGACAGCGATTGAAGCAATGACAGCTATAGTGGCGACGTGACAGGTGAACATAATTTCACGGTCGAACTTGAACTATTTCAGTTTCACCAGCCAAGTGCAAGTTGGACTTGCACCGCATATGGGGGGTTCCGTACCATCCTATTGTAGTGATAGAGAGAGATTGTCTTTTGTTTTGAATTATTAACACTATGAATATTAAGAATTAGATAATAGTTTTTCGTATGATAAAATTTTTGGACATTGGTTTTTTTTTTTGTTGTCAGTGACAAAAATACTTACCCTGTGAATGGATCACTCACTACAAATAATCTGACACTGAATGATTTAGATGTTAACTGTTTGGGATTTAAATAGTATAGTAGTTAGGCGAAATAAAAAATGACCGAAGCCCTACTTCCAAAACATAATCTCCTAAATCTTGTCCAAGGGCACATCGTGACAAAATTAAATACTTAATCGTATTTTTAGGACTAATAAATAAACAAGCTTGTTTTGTAACACTTTATATTTAAAAACTTAGCGTCGGTTGTAAACACTGGATACTAAAAATCCATTTTGTTTATCCCAGCCTATCCCTTATGTTTCCTTATACGCCGTATAATTTCCGCACCGAGTTGCTGAAAACAAAAAAGGAGTTATATTATCTATCACTTAGAAAATATTTATAATTATGACAACATATTTGTGATAACTAGAAACGATGAGAAAATACAGAAAATTTCTTTTACTTTTTCCCACCTCTCGTTAAAATTGACGGCCTTAGTTAATGGAGTAGGTAATAATAACACCGTCAACTCGGGATAAACAAGATTACTACTAACGAATAGTTGATTATGTTATTTATTTTTGCTGCTAAGTTTTATATATTTATTGTCACAAAATAATCATTGTATATTTTATTGGTCCTAAAAATACGATTTAAATAATTTTGTCACGATTTGCCATTTTGGAAAAGCCTTAATTAAAATCAAAAGATGAAATTATTCAAGGTATTTTTCCATTTTAATATCCGGCAAATTGAATTTCGTCGTCGGAAATAAATTTCCGGGGAAAGATCATTTTTTCTTTATCAACAAAAGCGAGAGTACAAAGGCTGGCACTAGTTTTGGGCCATTATTCTAAGCATAATGCTTTGTTAAATGTTTTCTAAACCTACACTATTTGAACCTTTTTTGTTTTCTTTGGGTTGACTAAGTTTGTATCTAGATTAGATCCTGGTAGTATTGAATCGACACATGTATGTATTGATACATAACATTGAATTTCCGTCGCGTGGGAAAGACCAGATTCCAATTTTAGATAGTTCTGTCCCATACCTTTCTCGTAGCGTCAAAGGCATTTTTCAAAGCTAGTTTTCGTTTAAAAAATTGCCGCAGTCACCTATCGCTTACGAGTACATCGCGGTAAAAGAGTTTTATGTAGGTACCTATTGGTCTGTGTGAACATAGTACCGACGCAGATCGGGATTTTGGATCAAAAGTTCTGGAAAATAAACCATCTTCTACAAATGAGATTTATTTATTTTATTTTAGTTTATTTGAAAAATACAACAGGTAACAATCCGTACATGAATGAAATTATTGTACATTTATATCTAAACTACATTGAGACCCTAAGTGTATTTACCCAGCATGATAAAACTGTTACATTAAACAGTTTTTTTTTTTTCAAAACAAAATATTTGAATTAAAAAAATCGGTTACATAAGTGATCTTAAAAAAGTTTTGGATTGGGACCTATTGAAAATCAAAAGGTAAACTCTCTTGATTTTTTCCAAATAATTGAAAGTAAGTTTAAGCTGAAGGTTAAAAAGCTTTAAAATCTATTTCCAGAGTTTTTTCTCATGGATTTAGTTAAAAGTAGATTTGGTACGTAAATATTTGAATGCCTTCAATTTGTACGGAGCACAAAATGGGCGAGGTCCGAGGTCCAAACGTCAGATACAATTTCAAAGTATTTCTGAATTTATCGTAATTGGATTCACAAAGTTAGTCGGTTTCGTTTTCTAATTGAACATTGTTTGATGCGTACGAAAGAATATAAAATTGAATTTGCTTTGCTGGAAAAATACAGGAGTGTTTCAGGTGTATGTGACTGAAAAAATATTTGTACCAAAAATGTTTATTCTGATTACAAGAAATCATTGTGTGTTCCTGAACAGTACAGAAATCGCAATACTTGGTAGAGGAATTTAGTTTACGACGAACGGTCGGAAAAATTTGGAACTGTAATAATAAAAAAGTAGTGCGAGAGCGAGTAGGTACGTTGATGCTATAAAACAGTTATTTTTAGGAGCACTATTGTGCCTGAACTCATAAAAGCAACCGAAAATTTAGTTTTTTTTTTTGTTAAGATTTAGTTAAGTTGTGCCCACCCAAATTGTTAGCGTTCCAGGTTGACAAAAATGATCATGATGATAACATACCTACCTTTCATCAATCCAATAGCTAAAGTAATATTTGTATCGAATGCCATGCCATCAATTTCACTCTTAATTTAAAAATAAAAAGCTGAAAGTATATAAGTTTTTCCAGAAGCGAACAACCATAAAAAACAAAACTGGTGTTCTCGTGTAGACCTCGTTATAGCTGCGTTATTAAAGTTTTAAGCGTGCTCTAGCCGGCTGCTTTGTTTAACTAACCTTGTTGGCAAAGCTGACCGCAACAGCGCTGCATAGTTAAAATTTATAGCATGCCTATCAAAATTGTTGCACACCGCTAAAACTTGCTTCAAAGTGACAGTCACAATTTTGGAAATTATGTAATGTGGGCTGTCACGACTCTACCCCGCCCGGTAGTGGTAAATACCCTACGCCGCACGCCTTACGTTGCGAAGAATATTTCTCTCAATTTTAAATTTTCGTGCGAATTTAAATGGCACAATCTTTAACCGATAAGCAGTACAAATGAATAAGAAAAAAATAAAGCTTTGTCATCCACTTCACTCCTTTAGTATTTGTATATAATGACATTAATGACTAATTTATAATGTTACAAAATATAGAGTTTTTTGGAAAGATTACCTTATGTTTGATCTCACCGCTAAATCCTATAAAAACGTTCATTTCTTCATGCTCCAAGTCTGACAGACATTTTATGATCTTCATGCTAAACTAAATTGCTACTGTTTGTTCGACGATTATTCAGAGTTTACTAATCAGGTAGGCAATCAAATCCACAGGTACTGAAAGAGCTTTCTAAGCACAAAGAGTGTACAGATTACATTAATTAATTGCCTAATTACATCATAATAGCGTACTTAACCACGTGCCGAGATGAATAGACGGCAATTTTCTTAAGTGACGTAATCTTGATACCCCAAACACCTGACGATCGACTTAATTACCCGCCCCTCATCAAACTTGTGATCTCTTCAGGCTCTGAAATCAGTAACTTCAAGGCCTGGGAGCACTGCTTTTTTGGTCAAGCTTAAATTTTTTTGTACTTTTGTGTTTCTTAAATAATAATTTATTCTAAAAGGTTCACGCGGCGAAAACGGCTTCAATTAAGTTTTTGTGGATGATAAAGTATTTTTTTAAATAAGTAAAGTGTGTAAAATATTGTTTCTGCCGAAGAAATACTTAAATGTGTGAGACATTACTTAATGCAAGAACTTTTTAGCATTAGCATACCACACTAATCAAGATCTTCTTCCTGTAGGTATGTGTTCCAGGCTTTACTTTGAGAATACCCAGGAAACGGAAGCGAGCCTTTTTTCCATTGGCTTACAACTTTCAAAAAGTAATTCCAACAAAATGAATACCTAAATTCAATTTCCGTTTCCGCTTGAACGGTTTCTTTTAATGTAATGAATTCTGATTTATTTCTGAAATAAAATCGGTATTTAATTAAACCCGTTGTTTTTTTTTGTGTGTACGAAATCTGAAGTCAATTAGTTTGTCTCTCAAGCAGTTGGTTATTTTAGTACAACATATATTTTTCCCTGTGTTTTCTTAACGCCCGCGAGAAAAACTATTCTCATATGATATGACTGCTATAAATTAGTGTCAGAATACGCCTGACATTAATATTATCGTCACTATTTTTGCTTAATCCGTGATAAAATGACAGGAACTACTTAATACTGTTGTGATTACTATGTAGTGTGCGACGCAACTCACACATAGGTTTAGTATAGGGTTATTAGTATGTAATATAATATCCAAATTATCCAATATTCTTAGTCAATAAACGTTTGTCATATCATAAGACACGGTTGTTTCTCATAATGGCCGCTCCGAATGTGTAAACGAATAAAAAAAAATGCCCTCCTTGCACTTACGAGTAGATCCACTCTTCTTTCGCTGGGAAGAGCCTTTTAAGCTGACTACTGTAATCCGGTCTTAGCTGGGATTGTGCTGGATTTTCAGTTTTCTTAGTTTTAAACTGCGCATGATAGATTATGCTTTCAATCATATTCTGAGGTATATTCTAATCATAAAACTCAAATAAGTAGTTACTTAAAAAGTATTGATCATCAATATCAATAAATATAACTCTATCTTCCATGCTGGACTGGGAGCGATAGAAAAACATAGAATGTGCCAGCTGCATCTCCTCCTGGGCATGCTGTAAAAACGAGCTAAGGGATTCGAGGGTTTCAGTGTATTGCAATTTAGACGATGGGCTGACAACCTGTCACTATAGCAAAGCAATATACAATAATCATCTGTAATAACCCTCGTAACGAACGAGCTTTGTTTAGATCGTTTTTGCTCTGCCTACCCCATAGGGATAAAGGCGTGATTTTATGTATATATCTATGTATAACTTAAATGATTTTAATTATTAATTGAACAGTTTTGTGGAATAAACAGAGCAAAATAAGCGGGTAAGAAATGTCCCACTTCAAATTTGATTTCCCTCTAAGCTAAATTAATCACAATATAATATTGTTATAATAAATTACTCCCGATGCCTACAGCTGAGCAAAATAAGGTTATTAATTTGAAAATGTCGTCTGGCCGACCTTGTCGACATCTCTCTCTTGATAGAAAATAATGATGGAAGGATTAGGTAATAAAATAATTTCCTATAAGTCATTTATCAAACAAAATGACCATGTAGCTACCTATTGGTACAGTCAGTACTATACGTAGATAACTTTAATTCATGGGTTGAATAATGTCAGCTGAATGTCCGTCGGACAACGCATGTATGGTTATAAATTCATAGGTAATCTATTTTTCCGCAAACTACTCGTAGATCCTTCTTGTTTACAATATCGAGTCGAGTCTCAAAACGAGCACCAATGTCATTATAAGTTTAATGTAATGCATTTTCTTTAACATAAAAGTCACATCCTGTATGATTGATTACACATTTTGTTTGATAAATGGGTTCGTTGCAATTTTTTCTGAAATTGTAAGCGTGACTGTTTTGGTAGGTAAGTATAAATACAACCTAAACGAACGCTGCCAAATAGGGAATCTGAAATCCAATAAGGTTGCTTGTTTGTCGATACCCGGGAGCTTCAATGCCGCCTTATTCTTTTCCGGGTCTGTAATTAACTTACGCTTTTATTGGGTAAACATTGTTGATGTGTTGGCCCTTAAAACTCATATCATAAGAGGCAAAAATATGTACCCTTTTTCTGAATCGTATATTTTTAAGGCATATAATCTATTGAACCCATAGTCCATAGCGGCTCTCACATTAGCCGCAACGTGAACTTGTTGATGAAACGCGATAACGACGTATTGGGATGGACTGGGCCGTATTTCCCGATAAAATCCCAATTTCTATCGTTACATTAGTATTTCTAGGATATAACACGGTTACATACTACGATACATTACAGCGCTTCACTTCACATGGTTCAATTTCGCAAGTCATTAAACGCGGGCAAGGCCTTGTGTGCCCTGTGTGGACTGTGGAGATAGATAAAGATAATCTAGAGAGCGGTGTGCTGCCTACTGACAACATTGAGTTTGGAGACATCGGTCAAGAGTGTGTTTGTGTTTGGTCAATCGTACCTTTAATTTGATTCCTAACAGAAAAATTCAAAGTATTATCTCTAGTAGGTATACCTAATGTTCAATGTTATGTCGGCTGGTTATATTATAACTTTAAATCAATTTGTTATTAGAATTTAATCTAATCTAGAATCTAAATCCTGTCACAGAATAGCTGACAGTAGGTACCTATATCCTGCCTTATTTTGTGAATAAAACGTTATGTATGGCCTCATTGCCTATAACCCGAGGACGCTACTCATAATATTGCTGTCAATAAAATCATCTACTATTATTGGTAGATATAAGGATGAATAAAACAGAATTCCCGATGACAAAATAAAAGGATAAAATCGTTAGTAGATTATCTTTTCCTGTTTATCACATACAACGTGGAATGTGATACCTCTTAATAAATTAGTATTGGACAGGTAAATTAATGATTATTATGTGTTTCTTCACGTAATCACAAATTGACAATATTATTAACTGATTATTCTTTTCCTTATTGTAGATCAAATCTAAAGGTAAAGGTAAGACCGCACTAGGACGTACATAGCTGCAGCGGCACTGCAGCGACGCGACACGTTGCGGCAAAAACAAAACGCCGCGCCGCGCCGCGTCGCTCCACTGCAGCTACATCCTAGTGCGGTCTCCTTTACCAAATCAACAAAGTGTCAAACACACCCATGCATGTAAACCAAATTGCTTGTCATATCCAGTGGCTTAGAATTTTCCCTAAGATAATAAAACTACAAAGACGAATAGGAGTCGTTATATTTCTGAAACAAACCCTAATGAATGTTTTTGCCAACTCATAATGAGATCATTATAAACTTTACGTTGCTCAAATCTTTGTTACACATTGTTATAAAAGTCGAGTAAATCGCAAGATGAAACAAAATAAGGGGTGGTGTATGGGCACGTAGATTGTAAGTAAGTATATTTTATATACTCGTATTATAGAGTAATAAAAATAAATATTTCTTTCTTTTCAAAGATCAGTACGTTTAGGTTACCGTCATTTTATGGGCTCAATGCATAAATTCAGTTTTTTATCGTTTATAACTAATAGCTATGCACTTAAGTCTGTATACTAACGTAAGTACCTACCACTCTTTTTTTTTATCAAGCCCATAGAACATAGAATATAGTCTTATATTCGCTATTGATCTCTAAACCTAGAAAAAGTTCAATGCGATTCGTCTTTTATTCCTAGTAAATAAACAAATCTTTGCCTAGGTTATGCGTAACAAAAGACGTTGATGGATGGCAACCCCACAATTTCATCCGATAACGAGCAGCGATCGGCATCATTAACTCTTTGACTGGCAGCATTTGCATATTTGGACGAGGTTCAATTCCCGGACTATCAATCAATACTAAAAACTATTGGGCGGAACGCTTCCAAAAAAATTATTATTCATCGATATCATGAGTAACTACTTCAATTTAATCGTTTTATAGGTAGCTTCAAGTATCTGCTGTGTTGAAAGTTTTTGTAAAATTTTGCAAAAATATGTACATAATTTATAATAGTACCTAAGCTACGTAGTAGGATAATAATACTTACTTACTGACTAATTCTCAGGGACCAAAAGTGAGTCTTGTCTTGTTTTTTTTTAAAGTGCTTAATGTTTCCAACATTGATTATAACTGGGTACCTATATTCTAATTTAGTTGCTGCTCAAAACAGCCCGTGAGAGGTCCAGATGACTCTACATAATAATCACGAACTTGCTCTTTATGAAGTTTAATAAGGGCGATATGAGATTTCTTTCTATTTTACGTCTTTACAATATAATAAGGAAGATTTTTCGATTGGAAATTCCGTAGGTAATTCACACAATTAGTAAGCTCACACATTAATTGAGGAAATAAAACTTATAGTGGATAGACAACAGCTCTGATACAGGTAAATTGATTTGTATAAAAGAACGATGTTTCTCTGAGGAAATCATTATCAGCCTTACCTGGCTCGTGTATAGTTGTTGGTGCAGTGTCCAGTAGAAGATCAGAGTCATCATGAAGATGTGGAGCGTGCTGCTGCTGGTGGTGGTGGCGATGGTGGCGGCGCTCGCCGGAGTGCACGGAGCCCCCGAGCCTCATCCAGATCCCAGGATCAACCCTGCACAGGTTGCCAGAGGCGCAGTAAGTGTCCATAACTTTCAATATTTTACTATGATTTTTATTTCGTCAACTTTCCCGGTCTTCGACACCCACTGGTGTGTGATCGTTCTCTTTATAAAATCCGCTTTCATAACATTTAGTTCTGTAGTTAGGTACATGAACATACTGCTTTGTATTCCCATCTACTCTATTAACGACGCTGTATCAAAATTGCGGTGTTCATATTCGCTGTATAAAGGCCGTACTTATTTTCGGGCAAATAAAATTTCTAACATATAAAAGTTGAAAATCAATCTTTACCTACAGTGAAATCAATTGTTATTATTTTGTAACAATATTTTATTCCTGACAAAATAAAATTATAATTTTATAAATCTGGAGGCACGGAGTGCCTCCGCCAAGTCGAGCTAGCGGGCACGGCCGTACCATCCTTTTCTCGAACCACTTCAGAGCACTTTTGACCCCCTGATATTTCAGAACTCATAAAACGCAGAAGGCTCAAATTCATAACATGTAGCGAGCTCGTGAATGTCAGCGAATCTTCAAAATTTCAAGTATGTATGTCTTATAGTTCAAAAGTTATAAGCCCACAAAGATTCCCGATTTCGTACCTAATGTAGGTAGGGAGGTACTCATTCATCAAAATGTTCTGGCACTTCCAACTGTTCAAGAATCTTGAAGTTCATAACATAGCTAGAAACAAGTATACATACACAGGGAAAATTATAAAAAATAAAAAATCGCGTATAGATTTTATTTTATTAGATAAAAACTAAAAACAAGGTTTATTTGCGGTTCTAAAACAAGACTTTGTATGGAAGTACCATATAAAATGTTTTTTCCGAACACTAAATGTAAGTTTGTAAGTAGTTTCTCATAATGGCCGCTCCGAATGTGTAAACGAATAAAAAAAAATGCCCTCCTTGCACTTACGAGTAGATCCACTCTTCTTTCGCTGGGAAGAGCCTTTTAAGCTGACTACTGTAATCCGGTCTTAGCTGGGATTGTGCTGGATTTTCAGTTTTCTTAGTTTTAAACTGCGCATGATAGATTATGCTTTCAATCATATTCTGAGGTATATTCTAATCATAAAACTCAAATAAGTAGTTACTTAAAAAGTATTGATCATCAATATCAATAAATATAACTCTATCTTCCATGCTGGACTGGGAGCGATAGAAAAACATAGAATGTGCCAGCTGCATCTCCTCCTGGGCATGCTGTAAAAACGAGCTAAGGGATTCGAGGGTTTCAGTGTATTGCAATTTAGACGATGGGCTGACAACCTGTCACTATAGCAAAGCAATATACAATAATCATCTGTAATAACCCTCGTAACGAACGAGCTTTGTTTAGATCGTTTTTGCTCTGCCTACCCCATAGGGATAAAGGCGTGATTTTATGTATATATCTATGTATAACTTAAATGATTTTAATTATTAATTGAACAGTTTTGTGGAATAAACAGAGCAAAATAAGCGGGTAAGAAATGTCCCACTTCAAATTTGATTTCCCTCTAAGCTAAATTAATCACAATATAATATTGTTATAATAAATTACTCCCGATGCCTACAGCTGAGCAAAATAAGGTTATTAATTTGAAAATGTCGTCTGGCCGACCTTGTCGACATCTCTCTCTTGATAGAAAATAATGATGGAAGGATTAGGTAATAAAATAATTTCCTATAAGTCATTTATCAAACAAAATGACCATGTAGCTACCTATTGGTACAGTCAGTACTATACGTAGATAACTTTAATTCATGGGTTGAATAATGTCAGCTGAATGTCCGTCGGACAACGCATGTATGGTTATAAATTCATAGGTAATCTATTTTTCCGCAAACTACTCGTAGATCCTTCTTGTTTACAATATCGAGTCGAGTCTCAAAACGAGCACCAATGTCATTATAAGTTTAATGTAATGCATTTTCTTTAACATAAAAGTCACATCCTGTATGATTGATTACACATTTTGTTTGATAAATGGGTTCGTTGCAATTTTTTCTGAAATTGTAAGCGTGACTGTTTTGGTAGGTAAGTATAAATACAACCTAAACGAACGCTGCCAAATAGGGAATCTGAAATCCAATAAGGTTGCTTGTTTGTCGATACCCGGGAGCTTCAATGCCGCCTTATTCTTTTCCGGGTCTGTAATTAACTTACGCTTTTATTGGGTAAACATTGTTGATGTGTTGGCCCTTAAAACTCATATCATAAGAGGCAAAAATATGTACCCTTTTTCTGAATCGTATATTTTTAAGGCATATAATCTATTGAACCCATAGTCCATAGCGGCTCTCACATTAGCCGCAACGTGAACTTGTTGATGAAACGCGATAACGACGTATTGGGATGGACTGGGCCGTATTTCCCGATAAAATCCCAATTTCTATCGTTACATTAGTATTTCTAGGATATAACACGGTTACATACTACGATACATTACAGCGCTTCACTTCACATGGTTCAATTTCGCAAGTCATTAAACGCGGGCAAGGCCTTGTGTGCCCTGTGTGGACTGTGGAGATAGATAAAGATAATCTAGAGAGCGGTGTGCTGCCTACTGACAACATTGAGTTTGGAGACATCGGTCAAGAGTGTGTTTGTGTTTGGTCAATCGTACCTTTAATTTGATTCCTAACAGAAAAATTCAAAGTATTATCTCTAGTAGGTATACCTAATGTTCAATGTTATGTCGGCTGGTTATATTATAACTTTAAATCAATTTGTTATTAGAATTTAATCTAATCTAGAATCTAAATCCTGTCACAGAATAGCTGACAGTAGGTACCTATATCCTGCCTTATTTTGTGAATAAAACGTTATGTATGGCCTCATTGCCTATAACCCGAGGACGCTACTCATAATATTGCTGTCAATAAAATCATCTACTATTATTGGTAGATATAAGGATGAATAAAACAGAATTCCCGATGACAAAATAAAAGGATAAAATCGTTAGTAGATTATCTTTTCCTGTTTATCACATACAACGTGGAATGTGATACCTCTTAATAAATTAGTATTGGACAGGTAAATTAATGATTATTATGTGTTTCTTCACGTAATCACAAATTGACAATATTATTAACTGATTATTCTTTTCCTTATTGTAGATCAAATCTAAAGGTAAAGGTAAGACCGCACTAGGATGTAAGCTGCAGCGGAGCGACGCGACGCGTGCGCGCGTTT
>JARACY010001274.1:0-62301 GCA_029255725.1 Scrobipalpa atriplicella | reverse complement strand
CAACAGTGGACAGACAGAAATAAACTGATGATGATCTTCTTCTTAGCGAGTGGATCCTCGAGTCGAACAACGACCCGATAAACCCTGGTGTCAGAGTTTTCAAACCGCCTAGTAGCTCAGCTATAGGCCTCTGACATGGTTATCAGTAACGACCGCTATCAAAGACAGCGACCGGGACCGACGGCTTAACGTGCCCTCCGAAGCACGGAATCCTCTTTTCTTTTCGGACAATCAGGTGATTCAGCCTGCAATGTCCTAACCAAACTGGGGAAAATCTCCCAAAGTGATCAATTGACAAATATCAACTTTGTCCCCCCCAACCCAGGACCTCCGGATCGTAAGCCCAAGCTGATGATGATGACATCATATCATTTACGCTATTCAAGATTACAAAATATAAAAAAAATGATAATGTCTTTCAAAACAATCGCGATACAACTTTACAACTGTAATCATAATAAACCTTCACCATTACAAAGATAATTAATCTGTTTCTTTGTAAGTATCAACGAAGGTCAGCCATTGCACTCATTCATATACATTTTCCTCCTAAATATCATAAACAATGTCTAAGGTATTCTATCTCATGATGATTCAACTTCAACAGACCCACTAGGTATGTAGGAATATAACTAAATAAATACAGTAATGTAAATACTTAGAATCAATTTTTTTATTCGATTTAATATAAGTAAGTTCTTATATAAAATATCCATGCTGGACTGGGAGAGATAGAAAAACATCCCAACTAGCAAAATTGTGCAAAATCGCAAGATCTTATCGCTACATAGAGATATTAAAGTTGTAAATAAGTAACGCTTATGGCTGCTAGTGATATATATGTGATATGAGACACCAGATAGCTGTATAACAATATACAGCCTAATTGGGATTATAACCTACTTGCTTTTTATAGTAAATAAAATGTTTTGTTATGAAATATTTTCTTTTCTTATTTTGTGAGGTGTACTCGTATTAATTGAACGACAAAATTAGATTTCGTTATTTATAAGTACAAGTAAGTTCAACTAGGTATATTGTACTTCCGGTAGTCTTTTTTACTTTGGCCATCGTAGCATTCTAAAATATAATATAGAATTATTGTAAAATAATATTAAAATTGATCCATTATTTTTAAATGAACTAGAAACAAAGTTTACTAAATGTAATAATAGTGTAGATTATCCTCAAAGGCTACATTATTTCCAGAGTTGCTTTTAAATAAAAGTGTTTGAGGTAAAATACTGTTATATCCGTAAAAATATAAATTATAGGTATAGATTAAAATATTTTTATTTAAATAAAATGAAACTTCTTTTAATTTCATTAATATGAGTTAAATAATAAGTGGGTTTTAAGAGGCTACCCTGAGCCAAGTGGCGGCCTCATCAGTCAAAAAATCATAATCCACTGAAAACACAATCAATCGAAAATCCGGTACGGCGAATTGAAGTTAAAGCAAAGAAGATAATTTAGAACATCATAAACTTATGATTCAGTGTTTACAGCAGTTACAGATAGCAAAAGTGCTAAAAGTGGCCGTTTTTCGCAAATTTTCTTTCTGTTACTACCAGGAACTATGAATTTCAAGTTTATGATGTTCTAAATTATCTTCTTTGCTTTAACTTCAATTCGCCGTACCGGATTTTCGATTGATTGTGTTTTCAGTGGATTATGATTTTTTGACTGATGAGACCGCCACTTGGCTCAGGGTAGCCTCTTAAGGGTCGGTAGCTATGTAGGTTTAATCAATAATTTCTAATTATCAGAATGCTACTACTATAACCGGAAGTTAAATATAGTTGAACCTACTTACTTGTACTTACTTATACATATAACCACGCCTTTATCCCTAATGAGGTAGGCAGAGCGTAAACGACAAAGGTCACAAAGGTCGTTCCGCCACGTCTGACAAATTTTGAAGGACATTCCAGATGGATCTGTATAATATTGCTACTTAAGTATAGTGACAGGTTGTCAGCTTATCGCCTAAATTATAATACCCTCATATCCATTAGCTGATTTTTACAGCATGCCCGGGAGGAGATGCAGCTGGCACATTCTATCCCAACTAGCAAAATTTTCGATATACAGCTATTATTAGCTGTATATCAGCTGTAGAAACAGTCGCATATCTATTGTAAACAAGCTTATATCATGCGAATTGCGGAGATATATTAGATATATTAAAGCTCCGCTTAGGACTACCGGGAAACAAATCATTTGTATATCTGTGTCCTCCTGAGCTAGTTGGTGTTAAATAAGTGACAAAAATTCAATTGTGTTACAATTAGGAAACAGAAGGGTCGCAGCTAACGCTGATTTACAATAATTTGATTACAAATTGTTGATTGGGATTCTATAATAACACTTTTTTTGTTTTGTGCGGACTTGTGCGTGATTTGGAACTCTGACAGGATTTTATTAAATTAAAACCAATAATATTGGTAAGTATCTTTATAATTTCCTCCATCTTGAAATCCATCGGTAAAAATTGACCGTATATTTTAAGTTTTAGGTGAAATTCATATGCGCTTGCAATTTTACTGATAAATGGGTACCATATTATTACTGTATTTTTAATGCCCTCCTCGAATTAATAATATTTATTAAAATTTAAATATTTTTATTAATTAGGTATTTGCAAAGACATCTATATACAACTAATTAGAGTTAAGGGAGCTGCTAACCAGAAGATATACAACATCTCGCCGCCATTACGGTGTTTAGGGTTCCTCAGGTTCAAATTAAATAAACCTTTGATAAAGTCCGGTAAATTCAATGTTCTTTCCCTTCTTCTGCGTTTATAAGACCCACCTTTCTTGTAATTACTCCATTTTTGATCCATATTTTTGCACAAACTTGGAAAAATAAAAACCTGTGAAATAAAATATCGTCACCGTCAGCCATAAAATAATGTTTTGCTACAATTTGATGTCAAGAAATCCAATATGCAGCAGAAAGGTGACATATACGCCCATTTTTGAATAAATATGCATCTTTTTAGCGTTATATTAGAGATAAGAAAGTTAATATATTGCCAGTGATAAATGAGAAATATATTATGCTGCATTACATCTATTAAGTGGTAATAAAGGTTCAGTTATCATTAATATAACGCAAGCGATAGTGGATATTCATATAGAGCATATCTGTGATAAAACAGCTACTGTGACATCTATTATATCACTAGTTAGCTGCAAAGGTTCTAATATAACACTGGCTATATATCAATGATAGCAGAGCCACATAAGTTCATATTTGCGTTATAGTAGTATCATGAAAACACTAATTTACAACATAACTGCTCTAATTGAGGTTTTGAGTATACTATTTTACAACAGTGTTATATGTAATGTAAAAGGCAGCTATGTAAACGTTTATATCGTAGGTTATAATCCCAATTAGGCTGTATATTGTTATACAGCTATCTGGTGTCTCATATCACATATATATCACTAGCAGCCATAAGCGTTACTTATTTACAACTTTAATATCTCTATGTAGCGATAAGATCTTGCGATTTTGCACAATTTTGCTAGTTGGGATGTTTTTCTATCTCTCCCAGTCCAGCATGGATATTTTATATAAGAACTTACTTATATTAAATCGAATAAAAAAATTGATTCTAAGTATTTACATTACTGTATTTATTTAGTTATATTCCTACATACCTAGTGGGTCTGTTGAAGTTGAATCATCATGAGATAGAATACCTTAGACATTGTTTATGATATTTAGGAGGAAAATGTATATGAATGAGTGCAATGGCTGACCTTCGTTGATACTTACAAAGAAACAGATTAATTATCTTTGTAATGGTGAAGGTTTATTATGATTACAGTTGTAAAGTTGTATCGCGATTGTTTGAAAGACATTATCATTTTTTTATATTTTGTAATCTTGAATAGCGTAAATGATATGATGTCATCATCATCAGCTTGGGCTTACGATCCGGAGGTCCTGGGTTGGGGGGGACAAAGTTGATATTTGTCAATTGATCACTTTGGGAGATTTTCCCCAGTTTGGTTAGGACATTGCAGGCTGAATCACCTGATTGTCCGAAAAGAAAAGAGGATTCCGTGCTTCGGAGGGCACGTTAAGCCGTCGGTCCCGGTCGCTGTCTTTGATAGCGGTCGTTACTGAAACCATGTCAGAGGCCTATAGCTGAGCTACTAGGCGGTTTGAAAACTCTGACACCAGGGTTTATCGGGTCGTTGTTCGACTCGAGGATCCACTCGCTAAGAAGAAGATCATCATCAGTTTATTTCTGTCTGTCCACTGTTGAATATAGCCCCAGTCTTTGACTCTTCATTTCCAAAAGATACCTGCCAGTCACCAATCTTAGACTATTTCTCCATCCAGGGGGCAATAATTTGTATGGTCCCCAATTTTTTATTTTACCTACTTTTCCTGTTGCAAAGATATCGCAACAATTATGACGTCAACTAGCGTGAACTGGTACATCTGTGTCCATTTAACGATTATCACTACTATATCCCCGGATTAAGATTGCATAGGGTTATCTGAACTAGTGTTAGATAAGTGTATATGGTATATTATGATATTTACAGGTGGGTATACTGTGACTAAGGTTTAAGGCTCGTATTTATAAAGCGATCTCAAGATTGAGAGCAATATTAAGTATGGATCCGTTTTGTACTGAAATGACATTTCTGATACGAACTCAAACTCAATGTTACTCTTGAGAGCTGTTTATAAATACGGGCCTAAGGATCGTATTTATAAAGCGATCTCAAGATTGAGAGCAATATTAAGTAGGGATTTGACAGGTCGTTTTGTACTGAAATAACATTTCTGATACGAACTCAAACCCACTGTCACTCTTGAGAGTTGTTTATAAATACGGGCCTAAGTATTTCTTATCTTATGTAGCCGTTATGTGTCCCACTGCTGGGCACAGGAAGTATTTATTTATCATTAATAGGCTTTCCTCCTTCGGTTTCAAAATGAGTTTCTCGTGGAAATGAAGGATTTTCCGCAGTGAAAGGGATCCTATGTCCATCCATATGTGCCAAGTTTCACCCCTTTCTGTCATGGTGGTTGAAGCGTAATTGAGTTACGAACATCCATCAACTTACGCATTTATAATAATAATAGTCCTCCCACCGATTGTCGGTGATGGCGGCCACCCAGAGATGGCCCAACTGCGCAGGACTAGTTTTTAGTGCCTAAGTGTTCGCGCTACACACAGGTGCACTCTCTATTCCTTCAATCTCATATTCTGATGGGACAGATTGACTGACACGACCAGAGAGAAATCAGGCGCAGGACCGACTATTTACATTCCCATCTGACAGCATGGATCATCTTACTTTTCGGAAAATCAGGTAATCAGCCTGCAATGCCCTAACCAAACTAGAAACAACAACACAAAGTCATTGTCTCCCGCCGGGAATCGAATCCGGGACCTCCGGCTCGTGATCCCATGGCTCAGACCGCTAGACCACGGAGGCAGTTAGTTTATAGTACCTATTAGTAGGATGGCGCACTTCTGCTTCTTCAGCTTCTTAGCGTGTCGATGGAACACGAGAAATTACATCATAGCGTAGTGGCCTAGAATTCAGCCACTTTTATTGCGGATTGACTGCCGTCCATTAATTTTGGTTTTTATCACATCATCATCATCATCATTTCAGCCCTTTGTCTACCCACTGCAGGGCATAGGCCTCCTCTTTTTCGTGCCACGACCGCCTATCTTGGGCTAGCCTTACCTATATCGTCCACCCATCTAGCTGCGGGACGATCAACATTCTTGCGACCTTCTCTTTCTCTTGGCCACCACTCCGTAAGGACTTTACTCCACCGGCCATCACCTCGTCTAACCACGTATCCTACCCATCGCCATTTTGCTTCGACAACACGCCTTCCGATATCAGGGACTTTTGTCTTGCGACGTATCTCAGCGTTAGGTATTCGGTCAAGAAGATTTATGCCTAGCATGGCATGGTTTTTATCACAGTATTAGAAAATTTATTTACTACAATAATCTTTACCGCAAAAATATGCAGAAACTGCGAGGCAAACAAAAAAAAAACTTTTTGCCAACGATTTCCTTAAAAAAGAGTTACGTTACCCTGCATGATTACGTTATGTATTCACAGATTACTTAAAAACCAAAATGCATGAGGTAGAACTAACCATGAAAATGATAATTATTATGAGTGCAAAAATATGTTTACCTAATGATTCTGTCACAACAAGATTGTTATAGCACAGTCAAAAAGGTGCAGTAAGATATTTGCTGATCGCTTGTTACCTACTTTTTCACACCCAATTTTGATAAAATTTAGAATTAATATGATAGATGGTATCCTAGAAACGGTATAGGCTCCATTTACAGAGAAAATACCTTGTTCCTCGCCATAAAACTTATTTTAGACGCAAGAAGTCCGCATGCGGATTGCTATTTGTAGTAAAATGCAATAAAATATGGTACGTAGCACTTTGTGTCCGATGTTCTGTTGTAAACATAACTTTACTTATTTTAGTTTGTTTCTATCACCTTCTAAAATTTGAATAAAATAGAGACAGAAATACAACAGCTGGTTATAATCCTGTCAAAGTGATTTTGCTCGCTTGAATTAAGATGGCATGCTTGATCGTGTCGTTTTATTTTAAGCGTTACGTCACTTTGACAGAATTATAATTAGCTGTTGTATTTCTATCTCTATTTTATTTAAATTTTGAAAATTGACAGGAATTAAATTGTTTTTGCAACAGAAAAGGCAGATTGTCAGTGTAAACCCAATGTTTAAACGAATTACCTATTTTCTGACCTATAAGAAGGAACAATAAAAAATCTTCATACAAACTTCAGTAGTTTGTATAAAGATGTACTTAGGTACCTTTTGTCTTTTTCATGTTACTTGTGCACAATAAAGTTTAACAATAAATAAAATAAATAAGATTTTTTACTGTTCCTTCTTTCATCTGTGGTTGTAAATGAAACATACTTTTGAAACAAAGTCAATAAAGTTTTGAAACAATGATAATGTTGTCATTAAGCAGGAGCACGGCTTATGTACTGACAATTACGGTTCTGACTAAGTAAAGACTTTTGTAAATTTTTCAGTGAATACATACGGGGTGTAAGGGACACAGCGTCCCGCAAACTTATAGGGGTTGCTCAGTCAACGAAACTGAACAACTACCACCAGGATTTTTTTTCAGGAAATTAAAAAAAAAAAAAAAGCTTTTTTTTCATACAAAATGATCACATCAATCAGACAATTTGTATGGAATAGAATTTTTTTTTTTTTTATTTCCTGAAAAAAAAACCTGGTGATATGTGTTCAGTATCGTTGACTGAGCAACCTCCCCCTATCAGTTTGCGGGACGCTGTCCCTTACACCCGGTATACACTACCTATCACTTCTCCAGAATAGATATACAATGAATCCCCTAGTGTAGGTACACTCTTACATCCTAGAGGTGTTTCATTAAATTCAAAGCAGTGAAATAAGTATATTTTATCTAAAAATATCTGATATCCCTTATTTCTGTTTTAAAAATAGTGTCTGACAGGAAAAAATATGCAAAAACCGTATTTAATTTATATCAAATAAAATAGCATTGTGAGTGCTAAATATCCTCAAAAAAGAAAACCTTATATGCGTTTGTACGTTTTACTCAATGGCTTTGATACTTAGTTTGATGTAAGCCAATTTACTAGTTTATTATTGAACCATTTGAACTCAAGACTTTACTAACGTGGTCATAATAAGTAATTATAAATTATATAATTTTTTATAGCTTAGAGTTTTCAAAATAGGTTTTCCACATTTACCTACCAACATTATGGCGCTAGTAAAAAGCTATAATTTCGTGCATATAATTTGATGAAAACTAAAGAAATTACTTCTGAATTTTATCGCAAGCATTTCTTATAAGTGGTTTATTTGTAGTCCTCCTTTAAAATGCGATGAATGTTCCTACTATCTCTATCTGTGACTAATTTCATAAAATCTTTACAAACTTTGACAAGTCGTAAATATCTTTTACTATAAAATTTAATAAAACAATATTCATCTTTTCAGATAAATAGACGTATAGACTGAATCATTCCATCATGGTGGAAATCAGCAAGCACATGTTTGACCAAGCCTGTCGTGACGTAGACTGCCATATCCTGCTGCACTCTTACAACCCCAGTTGTTGGGGCTCTATACCAAAGAACTTCTATTTAAGCGTCTTAGGCAGCATGAAGTTTTATGCTATAGTTTATTTGGTAAGCATTTTTTTTTATTCGTTCCTGATTCATGCATAGCAGTGTCAACTTTTACTTCGGGCAGCCTGGTTAGAAATTGCCCTCCTGTATTCTGATCTTTACATTATATTCGTAGCCAACCAGTTTGCAGTATTCCGTCGTTGCTATGAGAAATGTCATAGGGTTTACTCGCAGGTTTTATATCCACCGTTCCAATTCAACTTTTACATTTTATGTCTTATGATAAAACTTGTTGAATTTAAAGTTGAAAAATATAAATTTCAGGCCCAAATAATAGTTCGAGGTCGCAAAATGAAGAAAAAGGAAGAATGGGTAAAGATGGGAGAATACTACGTCAGATCGACTCTTATGGGAGCCATCATCAGTGCCACCACCTGTTCCTTCGCATGCTTAGCTAGGTAAGGTATGTATTTTGAATTTTCTATTACATTCTTAATTTTTTTATCGAGATTTGTTTATTCCGCCAGTCATCCTGTTACCGGAGTCCGGTGCCAAACAGCTTGCTGTGTGTGTGCAGAACAAACCCATTTGTAATAAAAAAATAAATATATATACTTATGGCGTTGTTTAGCACCTTATTTCTTAATAGATAAAATGAATTTCGCTAAGTTGCAGACTCTTCAACTCTAGATATATGCTAATAAAAGTATTATTAAATACTTACAATCAAAATTAATATTCCTTTTAAAAAAAAACGTTTTTGCAGATGGCTATTGAACAACAAATTCCACTATTACTTTTACATGCTGGTCCCTAACATGGTCAATGGCATCTTCATCTTCATGGAACATTCAAAAAGAAGAGGACTGGTCGTCAACTTGTTTGCCAATTTGGTAAGATTAAAGTTTCTTAGACTTTACCAAAGTTGCATTTTTGACCGAATTTTATTGGATAAATTGTTGGAATAATCAAAATATCATTGGATGTCATAATTTTAACAAAAAGTACTAGCATCATCAGGGGCATTATTTTATATTAAACACACAGAACACAATAAATACATAGTAATATAAGTTTTGAGACTTTCGCGGTAGTTTAATACAATTAGATTGTTATTTTGAACAGGATTATTAGTAATAAATTGTTAACATAATAAATTGCGGGTCGGTAAAACGTTCTCAAAGACCTTAAATAGGTAGAAATTCCAAATTTTTAGAATTCCCTCATAACAAACTTCTAACTCCTTATTTTTCAGGTAATAGAGTACTGGCTACGAACATTGAGCAGGGCAGGCTACATAACACTGACGAAATCTAAGCAGATTTTAATGTTCATGGTGGGTAGCGCCCTCCTTTTCTATCTGATGAGGTTAGAGGGAGACAAGGAGAGAAGAACGCCATTGTTCTGGTTAGTACAATGTACAATTAAAAGTCGGGTTAAGTTGGAGTGACGCGGAGCGAGAAGTGCAAGATAGGAGCGGATGGCGACGTCTTATGAAGGCCCTCTGTACCACTGAGGTACCATATCAACATTGGACAACAACAACAACAACAATTAAAATTGTTCTAATTGGTGTAAATTAGTTTGTGTAGGTTGCAATTGCAACAGACAGCGAGATAATTTGCAATTAACAATCGATTGCGATCTTTTTTTGCCCTTCAGTTCATTGTCATGATCATGAATCATCATCAATCAATCTTGAATGTGTTTGAAGTTGTATTGAAGCTGATATTAAGTAAGTGCTCAGTCAATGCACTGTACTTACTTTACATCGAGTTTGGCAAAGTGACAACAAAGTATGTTGTTTCTGTTAGAATTTAAGGGGTAATCTCAAAATGATTCACACGATAATATTACGTGTTACGTTATTTACAGGCTCTTCACACCAGAAAAAGTGAGAAGAAAATCAGATGGTTTGAAAAATGTTTGTCCTCACGAAGGCAGCTGTAAAGATCACATTATCAAAGTAAGATACTGTCCAACATAATATCGTTGTGACTTAAAAATAAATTCATTCAATCCAATTTGTTTAAACATCTTTGGTCCAATTTACAAATTGTTTTTCAAATTACATTGACGATTGGGCTTGTCTCATTAAATTAAATATTTATTACGTTCTGTTCATTTAACATTAATAAACTTTCTGTCTCTATTAATATAGATTGATGTACAATGAAAAATTCTAATTCTGTTACCACTAAAAATCTCCTACCGCTTGCCTAAGAGATTTTTATTTTTATTTTTTTAGACTGGTTAAAAGAAATGATCTATGTTATTTTCTTCATTTCAGGGTTACACAAGGTGCTTCGGAATCGGTCTGGCAATATCTTTAGCACGTCATATACTACCTCAAATCATGACACCATTGAGAGCCATATCAACAATCAGTGCAAAACATTTCAAGATGGCGCTGTTCTTCGGCAGCTATATCGGTATTTACAGAGTACGGTTTATTTTTGTTGCTTCTCTAGTAATAAGCAGTTTGAATGAATATTTTCATAACATGGTATGGTAGTGTAAAAGAGCAGAGATAATCTGAGGAAGATTCACAACATTTTTTTTTTGTTTCACAACTTATAAGACTCTTTGGCGAAATAGATACACAATAATTAGTTGAGAGCTGTTTTGAAAGACACTTAAGTACTTACTTACTTGTAATAAGAATGAAAAATAATGTAAATATTTCATTTCTTGCTTAGTTATCGTTCATTCGGCACCACACGTGCAATACAGTGGTAGCGATTCGTAGTTACAAAATCACGACTTAAAATATAATAATATAAGATCTATACCTGTTATTTTCTATCATGAGAGAAAGAAAGGGACGACAATAAGTTTAGTAAAGATTTTGTTAAGTCGTGCCCTCAACGGATCGGTAGCAATACCTTTAGTATTTTTATTGTTAGGACAGTTAAGGTACGTATAATTAATGATTATCATTTCACCATTTCAGGGTGTAATATGCTTCTTATGCCATAAAAAGGGTTTCGATTCAGCAGAGTATGCTTTACCAGCAGGATACCTGGCTGGTCTATCAGCAATTTTCAGTCCTAGTCTTGGAATTTCTATAGCTGCATTAACTGGTGCTTTTAAGGTAAAATTCTCTAAAAAAATTTTGCTTTTTCACAATCATATAACTTTTTATCAACAGGAAATAAAAATGGACCTAATATTTAACCTTGAGGGGCACCAATTTGTATTACCCGTACCATCTATTGTTTTTTAATTTCCACAGCTGTACTCAACGATCCTGTACGAGAAGAAGGTCCTTCCGACCTGGATACCACTGCCTGAATTGCTGTACTGCATCTGCCAAGGGATCCTCTTCCACGCCAGATTCATGCACCCCGAAGTCTGTCCCAGCTATATGTTCAAATTGACCAACACTGTCAGCAGTGGAGTGTGAGTTATGACATAAAAATGAATTATTTTTCAGAGTCCGAGTTGAAGTAAATTGCTGCCCATTATGTTGAAAGCACAACTTATTTTAATTTGGTCCTGTCACTTTCCATTTTGAACAATTTAAAAAGCCCGGATGGTGGTAGTGGATAGGGCCGCTGCCTTCTGTGCAGGAGGTCGTAATTCGAATCCCACCACGTACCAATGTGTTTTTCGGTTTTCGAATTTCATATATACGTTTATTTGGTGCTTTTACGGTGAAGGAAAACATCGTGAGGAAACCTGCACACCTACGAAGAAATTCAAAGGTTGTGTGTAACCTCATCTAGGATTGGGTCTGGTTTCTCTTCTGGGTTGTGGAGGTCATATAAGTAGTAGTCGTTCTGTGTGTAAACCAGTACCCTCGTTCAATCACCTAGATTAGGTAGCCGACCCCGAGGCGAGAGATACGGGAAAAAGGCAAGGAAGATGATGATGACTTCCGTTTTGAACGAATAGAAAAGGATGGCAGTATAGATAGACGCTCAGACTGAGGATAGACGGACTTATTATAATCCTGTCACATTGAACTCGTTTAAAACTTTCAAAGGATTTTTGTCGGAACCTGTTCACATCACGACTTAACTTGACGTAGACTTGACGTAACCATCCATAGCTTTTTGAAATGACAGTCTATACTGTCATCCTTTTTTATTCACTCGAGACGAAAAATTACGGGTATGGTTTTATTTTGGTTAAATCTTGATAACGACGAGTTGTGGCCATTGATTGTTTTTTTTTAATTCGTGATGGGATTGCTCTTGATTTTTTTTGTCTAGGCCAGAGGTAACGAAGATAGAGCCAAAGATTGGATCACCTAACAACCTCAATAATTTTAAATCCCACACAACGACGACGGAAGCTATTTGGCGCCAAACTCTGGGAGGAAGATTTACAGGCTGTAAAAACTTAGTTTGTTAAAAATATTAATGTAAATGTGGAAAATGTTTAAGACCAATGGGAGTTTTTTGCACGATACTTGTGAATTCCAGCAGAGGGCGCTGAAACTGGCTAAATACACGTTTTTTGCACGGAAATGTCTATTGACTATTTATATCGTTTCTAATTTTGTCAAAATCAATCTTTTTACATTTACGAAAGCCGTATTTTATTTATCTGTTGTTCATTATTTATACGCAGCACTACGAAAGCCTTCTAAACTGTAAATTTTACACTAAAACTTATTTGTTACATTGCGTAAAACAAAAACGTTAAATCAACGTGTCAATAGAAGTCAAAATGTTAGCCGCGTACAACGCCATCTATTTCGGAACTGAAAGTTTTCTACGGAACGAGGAAATTAAAAGCCCCCAATATTTTTATCAAAGATTCTTTAAAGTGATAACAGTCTATTTCTTTTTTTTTCAGATCAAAAGAATATTTCAATGGATTGATAAAAGAAATTGAGAAAGCGGCAGTGTAGATAATTTATTATAGGGTAATCATTTTAAAATTTTGTATATCAATTTTAATTTTCTTATGGTGACTGTAATCCATGGTGTAATTGTGTTGTTTAATAAATTGTCTATAAAAATTATTAGTTATTTTTTTATCCTTAGATTTTTCGGGACGAACGATGAATTATTACGATAAAGTAGTTTCTTTTTTTTAATATTTATACTGAAGATGACCAAAAATGTCCCGTAAAGATTAGATCCAAACATTAAATTTTATTATTTTTGATTAAATATAAAGTAAGTAAAGTAAGAACATTTTCAAAGGGTCTGCTCATGAGATTCATACTCATAAGATTAAAAATGCATACCTAAAATCACACACATTTATTTTTAAAACAGCTGTGTCCACTATGGAAACCATCTCCACCATCTTTACTTATCCCTGTAATCCCTCTGTTGGCTCTGGCACTTTATTAGTACTAATGTCGCCCTTTGAAACCTTGTTCAAATCTAAGAACTTGATGTTTGGATTTATTTTGTTTACATCTGGCAACCACCAGGATCCCGTGCGCTTGATTGTAGACTGAATGAAAAAATAAATGAAATATTCTTAAATAAATAAAATAAAATAATAAAAATAAAATTATTTTTTATAACTGATCATCAGATATAATACAAATTTTCTTCTTTTCGGCGCAGGACATTTACTAATGTAAAACCTCCTAGACTAAATAAGGCTTGTAATTTTATAAAGCGATCTCAAGATTGAGAGCAACATTAAGTACCTATTTATTTGGCAGGGCCGTTTTGTACTGAAATGACATTTCTGATACGAACCGCTGCCAGTCTCAAGAGCTGATTATACAGGGTGTTAATTTAATTGCGTGCCATTTAGTAACGTTAAAGGAGTTTATAAAAATATAAAAAAACTAACTCAAAAAAAAAAGAGTCAGTAGGTATTTATAAAGATTTCCAGAGCTGCGTCTAGCTCTCGCGCTATAACCGATTCCGCGCGACGCGCGAGTCAATAAATTAATAAATCAAAAACGGCATTTATTATGATTCCAAAACCTTCGCTGTCTCTCGCACTATAACCGAGCGCGCGCGAGTCGCTATCATTGGTCGCGCGCGATTGTTTGAGATAGTGCAACTCTGGGAATCATTATAAATACCTACCGACTTTTGTCTTTTTTAATATTTTTTATGGGCTCCTTATACGTTACTGAAACATCCCTTAAGCTATGGCACGCAATTAAATTAAGACCCTGTATACGAGCCTTTAGTAAGAAAAAGAATATTACCGCGGTAGGAGCCACCCAAACTCTAGCAGGCGTTTCCGTCATTTCCACCGGGTTCACAATGAGCACCTTCTTAATCCCATCCTTTTTGGTCTTCCTTGGATTCAAGCTCCCACTGCCGAAGCGGCAAACGTCGTCGCACTAAAAACAATTGACAGAAAATACATGTCATAATTATTATATTTCAAAGTGTAATAATAATTATTATGATGCAAGTTATTTTATTACTACTCGAAATGGGTTTGCTCTTGACTCTAGAGACAAGGTCAGGGATGACAGTGACAGAGTTGACGATGGAACGAGCTCACCCCGAAGATGAGTGTTATGGCTCTCTCACGCACCGACGGAACATAGCAAGCTGTTTGGCGCTGGACTCCGCTGAGAGGGTGGTGGTGGAGCGTACCACCGCTTTGTTGGGATCGTTCAGTCGGACTTATTCACAAGCAAGCCGTGCTACCGTTGCCCGGAGCGTGCCACTAGAAGATAGATCCCATCCCACCCCAAAACTTATTATTATTGGAGGGATAGAAATCATAGAACCAGCAGCAGCTGATTCTTGTCCCAGACATACTGTAAAAGTCAAAGAGTCACATGTTTTATGTACTGTAATCTACTTGTTGTTGGCGAAATACGTCTCTCCTAATTATAGAGATATGAAGCCTTTAAAAAAAAAAGACAAAGCTGATGATTATGATATCCTAGATAATGGATAGGGCCGCTGCATCCTGTGAAGAAAAAAACCGTGAGGAAACCTGCACACAACTACGAAGAAATTCAAAGGTTGCGTATAAAGTTGACTAATCCGTACTGTGCCCACGTTGTCGACTCAGGCCGATCACCCTGTTGTCCCTCTTTGGGGACGTATAATATGAGCTGATGATTAATTTAAGCCGATAGGTTGACAACCTGGAACCAAACTGGAAATTTATTAGCAGCTTTATGTATCCTCGTGAAATTCGAACCCACATCCTCCGGCAGAGAGTTTAGACCACTTGACAACAGAGCCAGTTATCATTGGTGCCGATTCTGTTGTACACCCAACTTGACTTATTTAAGTTTGGTCCTGTCACTTTCTATAATTTGAATAAAAAAGAGACAGCAACACAACAGCAGTTGTGTTTGCTGTTGTGCAGTTAGCAAGTAAAGTGTTTGGCATTTTGTAGTTCTCAATTTGTCCGCCTGAACAAAAATTGCGGTCCAATGTACTGTAGTGTTGCTAGCTCTATTTTATTAAAATTAAAGTGACAGCACTAATGATAAGTAAAGTTCTGTTGGGTCTACAACAAAATCGGCATTACCTACCTTTTCTTTGCTGTAAAAGTTGTTCTTGTTGCCGCCACAGCCAGAATAAATGGTTTTCTTGCAGACTCCCCAGTGGCGGTCGTAATAATACCTCTCATCGGCCCCAAAGCACCAGCCGTAATCAAACGCTAGAGAGCAATAACGTGGTCTGCCCTCTGAAAAAAAAAGTTTTACTCAGTTAAAAAAAAAAGTATTACCTACCTTTTTTTTTCTTTGATTTTTAAAGTGGGGTGGGAAGGAAAAGGTATTCTTCTTCATGGAAATAATTTAAACCATCATACAATCACACATGGTAAGGTATATTTAGATAGTTTTTGCAAGGGAAACTCTTCTTTGCGACCATTCTTCTAGTCCGTTACCAAGAATTTCTCGTTCATGTCTGGTCTAGACTAGAGGGTGTAGGGGACACTGATAGGGGTTGCTAAGTCCACGAAACTGAACAACTGTCTCTTGGAAATTTATTCAGGAAATGAATAGTAAGTATTGGGTCTTTCATACAAATTGCTCGATCGAGGTGGTAATTTTGTATGGGAAAGTAAAAAATATAAAAATCACTTCCTGAAAGAATTTTCTGTCGAAAGTGGTTCAGTTTTGTTGACTGAGCGAGTAGCCCCTCTCCTATCAGTTTCTGGTACTCCCCGTATATTCCAAAAATAAAAGATTTACCTTTCCATCCAGGAGATGAAAGGCAGGTTGAAAAGCATTGTTCTTTCTTGTCAAAACGATTGCCATTGCCTTGGCAGCCGCCCCAGTAGAATGCTGAGCAGTTTTTCGTAGCTGGATCGAAGTACCACATCGAAATCCTGGCCCGGCATGGCCCTGGGTCTGGTAGTAGGAGACACGTCTTGTCGACGACTGGAACGTACAGAATAGTTATAGGTAATATGTAATATTACATACATACATACACACATAAATCACGCCTTTATCCCTAAAGGGGTAGGCAGAGCGAAAAACGACCCGAAGGTCGTTCGGCCACGTCTGACAAGTTTTTAGGGTTATTATACCTGGCGTTCACTTCATGTACTCAACCGACAAGAGCAATGCTCTTAAATTAATAATGATTGGTGTTTATGGTAGTATATCGCTATACCTAGTGACAGGTTGTCAGCCCATCGCCTAAATAGCAATACACTGAAACCCTCGAATCCCTTAGCTGGTTTTTACAGCATGTCCGGGAGGAGATGCAGCTGGCACATTCTATGTTTTTCTATCGCTCTCAGTCCAGCATGGAAGTTATATTACATACATTATAATATTACATAGGTACATACATACATTACATACATGTAATATTACATACATATAGGTACTTAAGTCACAGAAGCCCGGATGGTGTAGCTTTAGTGGATAGGGCCGCGGCGCTTTTACGGTGAAGGAAAACATCGTGAGGAAACCTGCACACACCTACGAAGAAATTCAAAGGTTGTGTGTAACCTAATCTAGGATTGGGTCTGGTTTCCTTCTGGATTCCGGAGGTCAGATGGCAGTCAATCTGTGTAAAACCCAGTACCCTCGTTCGATCCCCTACTGATAGACTACGTTGGAAAAACTCCATGGCTCTAGATCAAGCGGATAATATGGAAGCGAATGATCACCAGCGGATGCCGAAGACCGGGCAAAGTGGAGTAAAAAATCCGGAATGCGGACCCTAGTATTAGGGCGGGAAAACGCTAGGCAGAAGAAGAAAAAGAAGATACCTACTCGCATGTGGATAAAGTTTCATTTTGGTAAACTGACTTTGTGATCTCTGGACTGGAGCCTTGGAACTCTGGTTGTAAAATGTGTGGGACATACAAAATTGATGTGATAGAAAAGGTTTCTCGTTCCATCTGAGTGTGGCAATAAATTGACAAGTTTGGTTAGGACCTTGCAGGTTGAGTCACCTAATTGTCCGAAGAGGAAAAGGATTCCGTGCTTTGGTACCGTCGGTCGGTGGTGGTTACACAAAATCAAGTCAGAGGCCAATTAACTGTGTTATTAGGCAGTTAAAAAACTCTGACACTAGGGTTCATCGTGACAATCGACTCAAAATCCAAACAACAGAAGAAGAAGCATTATCCCCAGAAAAGGCCTACGTCCAGCGGTGAATGTCTGTTAGCTGAAATCATGATGGTGCTAATGACCCTCAGAATACCTACCATGAGGAATGGTTGTGGTCCTTCGCACCATATTGGCCGTGGGATTCATTTTCCAAGATTTCATAGTGCGATGTGTAGATTCTGTTACTATAACTCGTTCAGTCGTCACATGGTTAATTATTATTTGTCGGTTTAGCTGCTGTGCAAGTACAAGAGATATTGATGTCAAACTTATTATACTGAAATGTGTAAATTTCATTTTTGTGTAAATTTAACTTTACGACGTAAATCTAAAATAAAATGGATTCTCTTAAAATATTGTAAAACCTTAAAACAATCACTTCAAATAAAAAATAAACAAATTCTACATTGATAGGTATTTTATGAGTGGCTATAAAAGTATTTTTTTTACGACTAAGTTGAACTATGTTTCATAAGCGGTTAGTTATAATATTTCGCAAATAATATTCAAAATATTATAATTTCAGCTTGATAAGGGCGCGTGCCAATCGCAGAATCCCTATACTTATACTTACTATATACTTATACTTACTTACTTATACGGTACTTTCCGCACGGACCGTGACGAAGGTGTGTTGCTCTTGCTGCCCAGTGATAGAGAACGAGAAATTGATACTAGCTAAATAGAAAATATTTAGGATCAAAGCAGTAAAGACAATTCAATTATTTTTAACAAAAACAAAATAGTCGCCTCTACTGCCTCCATTGTCAAACTAGTTTTACAAACTAACAGAAGTTCTTTGGGGTCCTTACATAAATTAAGACATCCGAAGCAAAATACTAACGAACTCCCAAACTCGAGGCGTAAATGAGACTCAAATTGACAGGGCCGCATGCAATGGGATCAGACGAAATCATCATCATATTATTGCCTGTTTAGCCTATATCCATCCATAGCATATGCCTCTTATTATTTATGCTATTCTCATCGATATTGTGACAATACTTTACGCATCCAAGTTTTTCACGAAATAGAGAAGATGCCGTCAGACCATTGGGCTAGTGGTTTTTATTGTTCTATTTCTTGGGCGTCACTCTTTCACCGCCTTAGTCGACCTTCTTCAGTCTTCTGTTTTTGACGGCCCGCACAGTGTAGTGGGGGGTTCGATTCCCGGTCGGGGCAGACATTTGAATGATGAATTTATATGTCTGTTTCTGGGTCTGGCCGTTCTTTCAGGTTGTTTCTGTGTAGGTATGTCCATGACACCCCGATACAGGGAATCCTAGTGGGGGCTATGTGTGCTATGAGTGTGATCGTGTTTTTTTTCGGCCTTATCACTATCAATTGCCTTCTTAGAAACAATAAAACTATGGATGGTGTCCATTACCATCCGTGCTTCACTTTATTATTTGTATTTTCTAAGAGAATGGGGTATTTACCAGCGATTAAAGTATTCACCCTTTGTCATTCTCTAGCTTTCCGATTACGATTCTTATCTAAAAGAAGGAGTCAAGAAAAGGTGAAGGATGGTAGGATGAATCCTGCCCGAGGTTCGTGGCCCGAGTCGAATTTATTATTTTCTTTCTTTCATATATTATTATATGAAATAAAAATAGCATTTTTGAGTCCTACGATTTCTTATTGGGTTGTTAAAATATGTTACCAGGATGACACGTTTTTTTCTAAAAGAAGACTCAATCATGTTTTTGCAACATCCCTAAGATTTTCGCGAAAATTCGTATAATCAATATCATCTTACGACCTAAACACAAACCTGAATGCATCCCAGGTCGAAGCCATCCGAGGCATTCTCAGCCGACGCCAACTCGCGCCGCCGTCGCGAAATCTTAACGAGTTACCGGCTTAAATTCTATTCTATAGCGTTTTTCTTACGCCCAAACTCAATTACCATATGTATTCGTGGTATGAAATTCAGAACAGCTTTCGTACTGGGATGAAATTTGCATTGTTAATTGTGGTTTCCACTGTTAGTGGGGGCTTGTGTGTATGTATGTACTTTGCGGTGTATAAACGCTGAAGTTTCGGTAAGAATGCTAAATAGATTAGCATGTGGTTCCGTTGTTAAGTCTGTGTATGGTAATGGTGCGGATTTAGAGTGTATTCATGCGAGTGCATTTACATTGACGATATGGTGCCAGGATCTGGTGGCTGTTGTTGTTATTGTGTGTAGTGCTGAAACTTTCGTTTTTTGCTATAGTTTGCTTTTGATCAAACTTAAGGGTGTGTGAAAGGAAGGATATTTTGAAATTTAATAAAAATAAATGCCCTCCTATACAAATTGTCGTCAGCAGTGACTCAGATTATTTTGTAGTACGGGTCAGGGAAGGACGAAGAGAAGAGAGAGGAAGGGCCAAATTTATTTCTTTGGGAAAATATTCAGTTTCATGTATTGGTTCACAAGGTTCACAGCATTTTTTAACTCCTTCTGTATTATTCAAGTTTTTCTTTAAATATTTACTAGGTGTATACCTAAATTGAAAGGGCACAACGATAATTCACCCACCAATTATAGCATTAACCTCAAAAACAGAGTAAACAAACTTGATTCCGTACAGAGAGGCGATGAAGAAACAATAAGCAAAGAACACACTGACCCAGAATTCGAGTGAATAAAATTCTTAGCTAAGCTCGCGCACAATATCACGGCAGAGAAAACCCGGGGGAACCAACTATACAAACTATGTGGCGACGGAAGACGGGTTGAATAAGTGCCGCAGAGTAGTCTGTTAAGAAGAGAGTATAACGGCTTCTATCGCTATACCTACAGATTAAACGCATTATGTTACTCCAAAATTTCTGCCAATCTTGGTTTGACATCAATGACATCATGCATGTTTTCTCAGCAAACCCGTGATACCCTTAGGAGACAGGTCGCCCGCAAAATATCTGGTCTGTGGGCGAGTTGACTTTTCTTATAAAATCTACCGGGTCAGTTAGGATCGCTGTTCGTTAGTTGGTAGAGCGATGGAACTAACTATATGCCAATGTAACATTCTTTTGTCTGAGCTGAGTAAAATTTAAGATTTCTCGTTATGTTTATTTATTTAAAAACTTGTATCCATAACAATTTTTTTATGAGAATTTTTTGGACGATACTTGCGAGTTCCTACAGAGGGCGCTAAAATTGGCTAAAAAAACTTTTCTTTACACGGAAGAGTCTATTGACTATTTATAATATATTTTATAATTTTGTCTAATGAATCTTTTTACATCTCCGAAAGCTGTATTTTACTTGTCTATAGTTCATTTTATTCAATAAAGCAGCACTAAGAAAGCCTTTCTAAACTATAAATTTTACAATAAAACTTATTTGTCACATTGCGTGAAACGAAAACGTCAAAACAACGTTATACGACCTGTCAAAATGTTAGGCGCGCACTATGCCATCTATTTTTAAACTGAGAATTTTCTCCAAGAGGCTACCCTGAGCCAAGTGGCGGCCTCATCAGTCAAAAAATCATAATCCACTGAAAACACAATCAATCGAAAATCCGGTACGGCGAATTGAAGTTAAAGCAAAGAAGATAATTTTGAACATCATAAACTTGAAATTCATAGTTCCTGGTAGTAACAGAAAGAAAATTTGCGAAAAACGGCCACTTTTAGCACTTTTGCTATCTGTAACTGCTGTAAACACTGAATCATAAGTTTATGATGTTCTAAATTATCTTCTTTGCTTTAACTTCAATTCGCCGTACCGGATTTTCGATTGATTGTGTTTTCAGTGGATTATGATTTTTTGACTGATGAGGCCGCCACTTGGCTCAGGGTAGCCTCTTAACAGTCTGTGATACAGTTCTACTGTAGGTGTTTCACAGTTCTGAGTTTCTCTATTTTCCAGGTAAAAAAAAACCTGTCTCTGTATGTTCCAACTACTCTGTGCACCCTACAGGGAGCTGGCGGACTGTTTGTTCATTAGAGGTTTTAATTTGATTTTTCTAGCCCAGTCTAATTGCTCAGCGCTTATAATTTTCTGCTCATTTGCGAGCGACGACGGGGAAGACAATTAGTCGGTAGTGTCGGCACCGGGTATTCTTTGGAAGTAAGTAACACTCGGAAAATAATTTTTCGCTTTTTTGCTTATACTGAAGTCAAAGAATACATAGCCAGCGCTATAACACATCATAATATGCATCAAGATAAATAATTTTTTTATTCTTAAAAAAAGTTTGAATTTAAAAAAGGAAATGTAATTATTGATATTGAATGTAATTTTAATGGCCATTTATAGACCGTTTCTTTATGTGCACGGGTTAAACTAATAAGGATGATGGCTAATGAAAGGTACATGATGAGATATAATTCATAAAGACAACCAAAGAAAAAGTATTCCATAATGAAGTAATTCACCTAAAGCGCTATAATACTGAAGCACAGAAGATAGATAGATAGACAGATATAAATATGTAGATATATAAACGTTTATTGCATTAAAAACAACCGTAACGTACCCAAGATGCTAGCCAGCATTACCTACCCCGTTGAATGGTCAACAATTCTTTGCGCAAAATAGATAGCCTTAGATTAACTACATTTACATAATGATCACACCTTTATCCCTAATGGGGTAGGCAGAGCGTAAACAACATTAACATAGGTCGTTCCGCCACGTCTGACAAATGTTGAAGGTTATTCCAGATGGATCTGTATATTGCTATAGTGACAGGTTGTCAGCCCATCGCCTAAATTACAATACTGAAACCCTCGAATCCCTTAGCTGACTTTTACAGCATGCCCGGGGGATATGCAGCTGGCACATTCTTTGTTTTTCTCTCACTCCTAGTCCAGCATGGAAGTAGATTAGCTAGCTAGTAGATTTAGATTAACTAGCCCTTAGATTAAGGACGGAGGCCAATCTTAAATCTAAGTACTAGCCCTTATCATCCGTCGCCTGGATAAGACGCGTTGAGACGTCATCTAAAAACAATTGAGCTTCTTGACTCCAATGACTTTTAACTTGCCCTATATACGCGAAAGGAAAAGATAAATTCCTGAAAGAATTTCCTAGTGAAAGGTGCTCAGTTTCGTTGACTGAGCAACCCCGATCAGTTTCTGGTAAGCTGTCCCTTACACCACAAAAGTTATAGTTTTCTACATACATGTTATTATTTAATTTAATTTTGGACAATCTTGTGGTATCAGACCTCTGTAAAAGTAGCGTTAGCTAATAATTATTATAATATTTGTCTTCTTGATACTAAGTAAGATTTTATGCGTCAAGTTGGAAAAAAAAAAATGCAAATTGGGATTTAAACACTTCGCTCTTTAACAACTAAGTTCGGTGTATTTTATACCTCTATACATATTTTCTGACGTTAATCTTAGTTGGGTCATTCAAATGAAACAATTTCCTTAGTAATTAAAAATTTATTTTCATCAACTCAAAATACTTTTATATTTACATCACATTATTAATTGTTTAAGGAATGCATTCGTGGTACTTATTAAAAAAATTAGCGCTTGCACTTATCAGAAAATTAAGTTCAAAGAGAGATAAGACAAGACAATGTTAAAATCCGTGGGTATAACATAGCGAGTATAAAAATCGCTTTTCTTTGTGAATGTATTATAACTTAAATTTAAATACAATTCCTTCTGCAGTTATTATCATGGTATTTCTTTTATTATTTTTACCGAAGGTTGTCCAAAAAATGTCATGGATAATACCAATAATACTGATAGGGAAGAGTTATCTCATGACAACAAACAACTTTACATGTTACGAGTAACTTTTCTTCAAAATATGAAGAAAAAAAGTTGAACCTTTTATATAAAAGTAGTACATTATTACTATAAGTTTTAATAAAAGTTATTATATTCTTTATTGTTTAAGAGTTAAAAGTACATTTCAACTCAAAATTAAAACAATAGGCGAGCTTATCCCTATAAGAGATCTCTTCCAGGCAACCTTATGGGGATAAAATATGGGTAATTCACGGGAACAGATACAAATAGTATTATTAGTTACTATACCTATATGATATAAATATAAAACATTGTATTGCCAACGTGATAATTTGGCTTCCCACACAAAAGTCTTACACACGGAGATATCTATACTTATTCATAATATTATAGTACCATTTAATTTTGACCCCATAGTAAAGATAATTGTTTTTTAACAAAAGTTTGCTCGTCGCGCCAATTAGTATGGGAGACCCAATTTTTTTTTTCATATTTCTAGAAAAAGTTACTAAGAAATGTTATTCAGTTTTATCCATGACTTTCTATATTTTTGACCTGCATTGTTTTACAAAATTACAGACACAGACGTTTTATTAATAATTTTAATAAAATAAAGGATGGTGAATAAACAAAACCAAACCGAGAAAACAAACTAAAACAATTTATTACAAATGAACAAGATTAATTGGATGAAATGAGAATTTTACAAAAAAAAAGATACCTACTTGTTTGTTAACTCTTTACTTCACTATATTATCTTTTTGAGGATATTTGAGCACTCACAATGCTATTCTTATTTCATATAAAATATGAAAGAAAGAAAATTATAAATTCGACTCGGGCCTCGAACCTCGCGCAGGATTCGAATCTGCCCTCTGGATTTAACTACCAACTATGCTACCGAGACTGTGACGAAATTAGTATAGTCTATAAATTAGTGTAGTATAGCCCGAGTCAAATTTATTATTTTCTTTTTTTCATATTTATATCACTATATTATTGTAATTTCAAAAAAAATAAAAATAAGTTAAGTAATGAAATTGAAATAATTTTTTCTCCCACTTGCTCGGAAAAATGCATCATTAATAAAAAACAAAATGTCAAATCGCTCTTTGCTGCCCTAAACCGATAGTTAACATTAATTACCTTTAAGCCTCTGGTGGAGACACCACCACATAAATTCTTCAAAAGTAGGTAGGTACACTAGTATGAAATGGGCGCTTTGTCACTAGACGGCACGGCACCGGCAACGGCGACGGCACGATACCGTCGACGGTATCGTGGATGAGTTAATGTATGAAAATCAATGAAATTATATGACACGCTTTTCCACTTGCCGGCACGGCACCGGCACGCCATGTCATCGATTTCCATAGGTATTGTCACGTGATCGTCGCCGTGACGTTGCCGTGCCGGTGCCGTGACGTCTAGTGGAAAAGCGCCCATTGGGTGCTTTTGCGAGTAGGTTCACATTATTCATTACTTTAAATCTAAATGCAAATTTATCTTTTAAAATCTCAAAAATAGAATTGCGCGGTCAAATTAAAATGATCTAATAAATAACAAATATCGGATTTCTATTACTTCCTTACAAGTGAGAGAAAAATACCATACTAGTCTCGGCATAAATACCTAAATATATGGTCTCGTTCACTTTGGAAATTTTACCTAAACTTACATTGCTTCATTTCAGACCTCTGTAGTAATATACTATTAGGTAATGTACAACAAAAATTTAAAAAAATTATATACAAAAACGAAGATGCTATATTGCTATGTAACTGCCATTAATTATAATTGTAGGTTACCACTATCCGTAGATTCATCCTTTTCATTCAACAAATTGGGACAGAAAAGGAGTGCATGAAGCACCGTTTTTCCATAGGAGTGAGCGAGAGGTTGTATAATCTGAACAAATTACAATTAATGAACCACGCGCCACTATGATGAGTAACTGATAGAGGTCTAGTGCATTTTGACGGGTAGTACAGTCAAGCGGTGTCAAATGTTCGCCTTGTTTTTTTATGACGCGCTGAATCTCTAGTAGTCGTAAATCAATGTTGAAGGTATATCTTAACTATTATCATTTATGTACTATTTTTCTTAATTGTAGTAACAATCGAATTTTGTACAAATAACTTGTAAGTATAAACGTGCGTAATAAAATTTTATTTAAACAGCAACGTAACATCATAATATTACTCTAGGCGTTTTCTTTATCATTATTATGTTAATTCCTTAATTAATTCATTTACACCACTTCTTTGCTTGTTTTTTTTTTTGTTATGTATGTGATTCGCACAATAATACCTGCTCGCACTATCGACTAAACTGTCGATGGATAGTCAGATCTTTCTCTCGCACTTACGTGGCCACTACGTAAGGGAAAGATGGATTCGACGATCGATCGATAGTTAAGTCAATTATGCACGCGGGCCTTAAAGTGTCCTTTTCTATCAGCTGATAACTTTTCTCATTAAAGATTGGTTTCACCTTCAATCTTTGATAAATGTGGAAAGTTATACAGTTTAATTATTCATTGACATCCATACAATTTTTTAGTCATCAGTACTCGTACATTTTTAGGGTTTCGTACCTCAAAAGGAAAAATTGGCCAAGAGCGTGTCGGACACACCCATATGTAGGGTTCCGTAGCCTTATATGTTTACTTATAACAACATAATTATCTTCAAAATTTAATTTCATTCAAAAGCTCATTATGGATATTATTTCACCTTTACTTTACAGATTAAGTAGTTTTTGTTGAAACGGTTTTTCCTAAATATTTCGCAAACTATTTATGCTACACTTTTTGTTATAGTTTTCAAAACTATAAATAAGTGTGTATTTTTAAATCTTACTTTAACCACAGTATAATTCAATAGTCTGACGTCAGATATATTATACTGTGCTTAAACTAGTTCGCAAGCTTAGATTTATAGCCACTTTGCTAGTCCTTTTTCCGATTTAGAAGCAATGTTGTATAACAAAAAAACGTAGTTTAGTATTAACGAGACTTTTAGGCCCGTATTTATGATCAGCACTTGAGACTGACAGCGAGTTTAAGTTCGTATCAGAAATGTCATTTCAGCACAAAACGACCTCTCAAATCCATACTTAATATTGCTCTCAATCTTGAGATCGATTTATAAATACGAGCCTTAATTTGGTGACCGATACTCAAAACTGCTTGTGTTAATATACACAAATGTAAAGTTTTCAGTGTTGGTCATATTAAAATGTCAACTTACAGAACTATCATATTTTTTTCTAAAAACCGCGCTTTGGTATTCTCTCTAGAAAATCTATCCTATATCTTATTCACTAACTATTTCATACCATTAACCTCCAACTAACGACCGTAGCGTATGTTCTCTATGGTCGTCGTAATAGTCGCTGAAAGCATCTCCTGCGAAGATGGTCTCGTCATTGAAGAGACCATAGTCTTCTCCGATCACCACAATGGGAAGAAGAAGAAGAAGGAAGAGTAGGATCCAGCTCTGGAAGCGTCTGGCGCTGCTGTTGTTGAGGGTTACTGGAATTAGAAGAAAACGTATTTTTTTTATGAGTTTTTATTACACAGAAATTGCCCTGTAAGTCTAATAGAAAGGATTACCTATACTAATTTGTTTGCAATGAAAAAATCAGTGATTGTAAATCGGGATCTGAATGCAAATAATGCAATACCATGAGCTGATGAAAGCATACCAGGACTGGAGGAAAAACCGACAGCTAAATAACCTCCATATTTCAATATAAAGATGGCAGATGACTGCTTGTACGGAAGTTTTTACCTCGACCCTATAAACGAGGGTCATGTCATCTTCAGGAGCATGAAGGTCATTTACTACCATTCGTCCAGTGTTTAAATCGGTTTTTAGATCTGGTTTGTTGTTGAATCATGTGTAATTCCAAGCAAAAAAAAAAATAGTTTTATGCTTTATGAGTGTGTCCTGATTGCGAGAACAAAGGATTACAAAACTTCGATTAATTCGAATATTGTTGCGGCTAGTTTTCAAATTTTCTCTCTAAAAGATCCCACGTCAAAAAGTAAAAAGTGTGTCTGTGATGTGATGTCGCGATTTCACCCTCGTTTGAAGCGTGATTGTGTGGCAATCATTCAAATATTCAAATCAAACAAATAAACTTTCGCATTTATAATAATTAAATTGTAATAGGATAGGATAGGATTTCCTTCTCGGAAAACTTTAACTTACTTCTCTCCGGCCTCGGATCCGTCTCCGGAGTAAAGAAGTCCAGGATAGCAGATCTCCTGTAGACCTCATAGATTGAAGCTACGCAGGCGACCCTGAGCCTACCACCAGGAAACAGCTCAGGGGTGACCTTTAACTCTGCATTGACACTGGTCCACTGGAGACCGCTGTCTGACGGGTGAAGTGAAGTTTCTGACGATGTCAGCTAAAATTTAGAAAAAAAAATGTTAAGAAAAGTGTTTACTGAGCAGATTGATCTTGGGCTTCTGTAAAATGTTATTTTTATAATATCCAACATAATGTACTTCGGGCAAGATAACCACTTTTAGCACTTTGATAGTAAGAATGCCCCGTATGTAGTCTTATCATTGAAACATCAGGTGAGATAGAAGCGAAACAATGTAGTCTTAAACATAATAAAACACGTGAAAAGGTAAGGAAAACCTTTCCTGAAAATATTTTATGATACAATAGGTAATAAGTATGATGCAGGTAAATATCATAGTATAGCTTTGTTTTCATGCAAATATTATCTTTCCATTACGTACAAAAATATTACTATTTCGTTGTTAGAACACGGTAACAAGGTTTTTATGTTCTCGTAGGAAGTAGATAGATACATAGATAAACACTTTATTGCGCAATAAACAAACATACAATGAAAGAAAGTTAAAAACTAAATGTGCGCAAAGGCGGCCTTATCGCTTTAAGCGATATCTTCCAGGCAACCTTGCATGCCAGAAAGAAACACATAAAAAAGAGCAAGTAGCTGCAGCAACAAAAACAACAAACAGAGGATACTGTACACTAAGGCTCGTATTTACAAAAAGATCACAAGATTGAGAGCAATATTAAGTATGGATTTGACAGCCCGTTTTGTACTGAAATGTCATTCCAGTACAAAATTACCTGTCAAATCCGCACTCAATATTGCTCTCAATCTTGAGATGGCTTTATCATACGAGCCTAAGGCTCAGTTTCCGTGCTTCGGAGGGCACGTTAAGCCGTTGGTCCCGGTCACTGTTTCTAATAGTGGTCGTTACTGGTCGATGTTGCTCCACGTCCGTAGCTACCTTAAAAAACCCTACACGTGACCCCGGGCGGTGCTAAGAGTGCAACAAAAACCGGCTGCTGCACCTATCCTCTGGACCTCGCAGCAAATAATGCCATATGATAAATAAATGATACAGTATAAGCTATTAAAAAGCCCGAGGGATTACATAGCCCGAAGATTTCGGTGCAGGGTGTTGCAATTTAGGAGATGGACTGAAAACCCTTTAGTGTAATCCAATGCTTTGCCTACTCCTCCTAATAATTTGACAGCAAAAATGTGCTTTATAACGTAGAAACAGTATCCCAGAATGTGAATATTTTGAAAGGAAATTAAAAAAAAGTTGGAATAAAGATAAGAGTCGTAAACAAAAACTAGTGCAGTGAGTCAAAAAAAGAAATACGAACTGAATAAATATACATACTGGTGGACTGATGACAACCCATCCACCATGGTTCAATGCGTGTATGTCAACGGGGAAGCGCTGAAAGGTTTTTGCCTCAGTGAGTACTAAAGGACACTTCAGACAGGATTCGGTCACGGTGGTCAAGCACTGCCTGTTTTTATTAATTTTTACAAACTGTTAAGTTTTCCAGAGAAGGACATTTTTTTCTGTCAGAGTGACCATCGCACTTTTGTTTGTCATAATTTTTATATTTGGACAAAAATTAAAATGGTTGGTTAATCTTGGTAATAATTTTTTGTATTTGCATTACCTTTTCTACCAAGATACTACTTAATGCGAGATTAAATGTTACAACGTGCAATCGAATTCTGTCTGTCAAAAGCCAGAAATAACTGGACTAGATGAGCGAACAGTATAAATCTATTCTATTATTTATATAGACGGTACAATACTTCGGTTTGAAATTTAATACAACAAAACATGAAAATTTTATATGAAATATAATATTTAAAATTTCGGACTATTTTTGTAATCATGCGGCAGTTATTATATCACATTATAATATTGTGTGGAATTGTATTAAATTGCAAACGATTAAAACTGCGCATTGTCTTTAATAATAAATCGAACATTGAATGGGATTCTAAAATAAGTAGGTGGCTTAAATCACATAAGTAGCATGAATGAATGTATATGATAGTATTACTATAGGTACATTATGAGGTACTACCACTATGCCACATGAAAATGATATAGTATTTTACGAGGATTAGATGAGCTAAGAGCGAGTCTATATCCAATGCAAAAATCCGAATTACAAAAAGTAGATTTTTGTATTGGATATAAATATATGTAATTACATTATTTTCCCACCGTAGATACAGAGATACAGGGATATAGCCGTAGATATAGAGCTACAGGGAGTTGAACACCACAATCTTCGAATATTATACTACCTATCTTTACAAATATCTTTTGCTTTTTCTTTAACCATGCACGTATCATGCACTCGGTGGCCTGGAGTCCCTCTTGACCAGGCCTTTTTTCTAGATTATCCCCTATGAGGCATATATGTCTTTACTCAATTTTAGGAATAAAAATCGTGTAGCTGATATGTTAAAGAGAAGGCTGAATCCCGGGAAATTTAGCAAATTACTGAGGAACGCTCTTAAATTTAAGATTATGATGAGGCATCAACCTCACATTTGACTCATCTAGTCCACATTACAATATTCGGTACTGACCGTATCTTCATTGATGTATATGGTGAGGTTGGCGGCAGGTTTTGAAGGTGATGATGTGCAGTTGGCTCGTAGAACCTCGCCTGGTTGGTAGCGGTCCTTGTCCGCCTTCAATACTGGGTCTTGTGTTGGTAATGCTGAAAAATTTGAGAATATTGCCTCAATAAAGTGTAAACATGGGATTACACAAACTATTGAATAAGTTATTATAGCTATTTTCACGTGACAACGTCTAATGAATCGATGAACGCCGCACGAAAAAAGATGACGCAATGTAACGTTACGTGGTTTGTCCCGTTACGCTTGAGCCATTGCATCAATGTTTTGTTAAGTATGACGTTGTCACGTTAAACTATTGTCGTCCGTAAAACGACTTTACAGAACCAATTCTTTTTTAAAGATTGAATTTCGAATGGAAAATAATTTTGTAAGATAACGCCTTAGAGATAGCGCAGTTTTGCATTTGACATGAACATAAAATAGGTATCTGAGCTTAGTATTGAGTTTAATTTGTATGAATAATGTTTTTGTGAGGTAGTTTATCCAGCGATGAAAAGTGGAAGAAAATATTACATAAGTACTTATTACGAAAAAACATGACAATTTTATCATCCCACATATTATTTGGTACCTAAACAAATATAATTTAACCATAACTAATTATTATATTCCTTCATGCCATTACCAAAATTGGGTAACCCGCATTGACTTAAATGCTTTCATACCAATAAAAATGTTAATGTCCCTTTGAAATTCTATTAGGTCATGCAAATTTTAAATTAAGATATTAAAACTAGTTTGGTGGACTAGAAAGCAATCATGTTTTTCCAATGTAATGCATATTTAACAAATCTTTGAATAATGCAATAAACGGAAAAACTTAGATTCTGTAAAAAAAAAAACACGGCTAAGAGCGTGCTGGACACGCCCATATGGGGTTCCGTAGTTAAGTATTTACATTAAATAACATAATTTCCTTAAAAAAAACCTTTCCTTTGTACATGTACCTACCAAGTTTGTGTCATTCAAATTTGGTCAAAAATTACAATAGGAGCTAGGTTGACGGACAGACATGACCTACATCAAATAAATATACAAGTTTGTCAATCACTGCTGTCAATTAATGATGCTTTAAAACAGGCTGAAGACCGGAAATCATTAAAAACCGCCCTAAACTTAAAGGAGAAGAAAGAAAAAGACGCCATGCAGGCTACAACTAAGAAGAAGAGAAGTTTACTACAAAACCCTAAAAACACAAACAAGGAACCAATTTAATTAAGTACGTATCTAAAGAGGAACGAGTACAAGCTTTATAGACCATATGGTATTTGTTTTGTTATAAATTCAGCAGCATTGTCGTGATTGCACTTCGCGCATCGTGCATCGCGATGTATGCGAAATTTCCTCTTCGGAGAGGAATAAACATACTGCTGTATACTCGGCAAGCAAAGATGGATAGTTGCAAATTAAATTCATTGTCTAACTCCAGGAATAATAGAAAAACCTTGTTATTTTTCCAACTTCTTTTTTTTTATAGAAAGACATAGAATGTGCCAGCTGCTTCTCCTCTCGGGCATGTTGTAGAAGTAAATATTCCACAGTGACGGCTATTGGTGACGGTGTATTGTAATAGGCGCTGATGGGCTGACAATCCGTCACTATATTTTCGATATGCGTTTCAATCTTGCCCTCAATACCTAAGTATTTGTCAGGCGTAGCAAAAACGCCTTTAACTACGTTTTTTACCCACCCCATAGGTTTAAAGGCCCGACATTATGTATGTACTTATGTAGGTAGATTGTAGGTATGTATGTAACTAATTATGAGTTTCTGAACCTTATTGCTTCAAGATCTGAACCATCTTTCATCCTTACCCGTCAATAGGGAATGTAATTATTATATTATATTTTTATAAGTTTCCTAGTTATGTATGAGCTATTTATAATATGTATTATTAGTATTATGCATTATTTATTTATAACTATATGTATTTATTTTATTATTTATTTATGTAGGTTAGGTATATGTATGTTTTATTATGTAGGTATATTTATTGTATTTTATGATATTAGGATTTAATGTACTTAATTTTACCTATATTTAATTGTACACGTCTTATCTGCCTCACTTATGCTCTCTCACTACCGTAGGTCAGCTGGAAGAGATTTCTTTTTAGAGATAAGCTGTACCTGTTGTGCTATTGTTTTTTTATGTTTGTGTCCTCTGTATGTTCATGTGTGCAATAAACTGTTTAATAATAATAATAATAATTACTTAGATTGGTATTTATAACTAATTATTTAATAAGAGTTGCTTGCTCATTAATGATACTGATAGTGCTTACCATTGGTATCATTACGAGTTGTAATGCGCGTTGAAAACATACGGAAAACCGAACTGACATCCAGTCCGGAAGACTTCAACGGAAGTACTTATATGAATTTTGAGTGCTTTTCGCTTTGATAAAAATTCACTCATTTCGCTGAATCCGTTTGTTTGAAACTTTTTTGCCCCATGTGAACGTTTTGTTTTCTGTTTAAATAATAAATAAGCATACATAAACGAAACTTAGGCCCGTATTTATAATCAGCTCTCAAGAGTAACAGCGAGTTTAAGTTTGTATCAGAGATGTCATTTCAGTACAAATTGGCCTGTCAAATCCATACTTAATATCGCTCTCAATCTTGAGATCGCTTTATAAATACGACCCTTAAGCTTCTAGTAAAAGGTATATTTTTATAACATAATTTTTGCCAACGAAGGCGAAAACATTATCAATTTTCAAAAAGAAAAACGACTGGTTGGAATGGTTCTTAACACCCTGCATTTGAACTCAAAATAAAGTCAGTGATTATTCTTTTGAAACGTTGCGTTGTGGCGAAATAATCCGAGATTGGTTGTGCAAATTACTTGTAGACGGGGAATGAGGGAGTGCTGACTGAGTGAGATAAAGAATCTTGCATTATACATTTCGTCCAAGATTATACATGACATTGAACGCCTGTCGTCTAAATTCCGAAGAAAAAGAACACCCTCTTGAAAAGGATGTATGACTACGTACTTATATTTAGGCATCAAAATAAAATCATAGCCAAATAGAAAACAGGATTTTTAATTGGAGTGGAACATGCAGATTTTAGAGCTCTAAACATAAAACTCTCCTCTTTCCTGTTGTAACGAAATACAGGAATACAAATGCGATCTAATTTTTATACAGTTTTGATTTATTGGCAGAAAATGTGTTAATAATAAAAAATAAGATAAATTGAAACGAATCAATGAAAGTTTGTCGAGTAATGTTCCAGACATTAAACGTTCCAAAGAAGGTAAAAATTAAAAAAAAAATTAGTTAAAAAATTAAAAAGTATGTAAATGCAATCCTAATGCTTCTGAATTTTGAAAATCGTTTTGAATCGCTTTAGAGCACCAAAAGTGTTACTCAAAGATTGATCTTTTCCGAAAATTTGATGTTGTCCCACCCATGTTCAGAGGATACGCAGGTATGTAATTGCTGCTTTAGCAATAAGGCCGCCTATATTGTACTGTTTTGTTCCTTTCTTTTCTGTTGTATGTACTTGTGTTTCTTTGTGCAATTAAGTATTTTGTATTGTATTGTATGTCTAAAGTCTGTCTAAAGCGATATACCTACTTAAAAATTAGCGTTTAAAGTTTTGTGTACCAATATCCTGACTCTTTGCATTTTATCACAGGCTTGTGGTTGTAAAATTTACTGAACACACCGGACAAGTTTAAATTCAGATTATCATCTAAAAAAAAACAAGAGCTGTAGTAGCAGAAAAATAAAGCTAAGTACTACGTGAGGTACGAAATCGGGAATCTTTGTGGGATTATAACTTTTGAACTATAAGACATACATACTTGAAATTTTGAAGATTCGCTGACATTCACAAGCTCGCTACATGTTATGAATTTGAGCCTTCTTCGTTTTATGAGTTCTGAAATATCAGGGGGTCAAAAGTGCTCAGAAGTGGTTCGAGAAAAGGATGGTACGGCCGTGCCCGCTAGCTCGACTTGGCGGCTACATTCCAGGCTAGCTAAAATGCTTAACACGACAAAATTCTGTCACTACATTATTGCGTACACGTGTACTTTGCGTCGACCTTCCAAGCTTCCAACCAAAAGAAAAACAACGTTAAATACGCGTACACAAGATAATGTGGATACAAAATTTTGTCGTCGCACGCATATAAATACCTTTGCAGCGTCACCAAATGCACTGAAGGTAGATAGTTAGATAGGTATTAGCAACTTATATACCGGACCAGGTATAATAAAAAGCTTCCCGCAAACTGATAGGGTTGCTCAGTAAAAAAAAAAACTGAACTCCTTTCATTGTGAAGTTCTTCCAGGAAACGATTTTTTTCAATATTAAATTAGGTACCTAAAATAATTTCATTTTAAAAGTTGTTACTTATGCTGACTGAGAAACCCCTATCAATTTGCGGGAAACTGTCCCATACACCCCGTAAAGGAACTCACCTATAACGTCCACGTATTTCGTAGCGATCATGGTGGCGAACGACGGGGAATCAGCGGTGACTTCGCAGCTGTAGTTGCCAGCCATATTGAGGTCCAGTTTCCTCAGCAGCACTTGGGACCCGTTGGAGCGCTGGAGCTGGAAATGTGAGGAAGAAACATATAAACAATCAAAGCTACCTGCCTCCGTGGTCTATTGGTCTGAGCTATCGGCTCTTGATCCGGATGTCCTGGATTCGATTCCCAGGGGGGAACAAAAAGATGATATTTAATCAGATCAGTCTGCTGCTGCTTGCAGTCCAATTTGGATTAGTACTTTAAGAAATGTAATTAATAGATATTAATACAGTAGGTACTGAATAGATTACTATACAATGTTCAACGTATACCCCAAGGGTACATAGTAATCACCTACTTTGACCCTAGGGAGAACTAATAAATTTGAATAAATATATTTGGCCAAGTTAAATATCAAGTATTTTGCTTGTCAAATATCTGCAGTTCCACCTTATTTTCCAAAAAAAAAATTTACATCGCGGTTTTGTAGCTTAAAAAAGGGTGTTTCTAACGAAAACCACACAACAAAAACTGATATAACGGGTGTAAGGGACAGCGTACCAGAAACTGGGTTGCTCAGTCAACGAAACTGAACAACTTTTATCAGAATATTCTTTCAGGAAATGATTTTTTTTTTTACTTTCTCATACATAGTGAAATTACATTACAATTTGTATGGAAAAGCCATATTTTTTAATGTCATTTCCTGAAATAATTTCCTGGTGAAAGTTGTTTAGTTTAGTTAGTTAACTGAGCAACCCCTAAGTGTCAGTTTTATGGAAGCTGTCCATTATTACCCTTATAGTACGCGGCAAAGACCTTATTAAGGACTCTTTGCGTTGAAATAGGTACCCCTATAACCAACAAACTCTTGGCAAGCGAGAAGAGCTTAACTTCCTTTAAAGCTAAATTAAAAAAGTTGCTTATCAGGAAAGCCTTCTGTTTTCTAGAAACTAATTTATACTGCAAATAGAGATAGCTTTCTGACCCGGGGCTAGTTTTTGACCAAAAGTCGTTTCGCCACGTCCGACAAGTTTTTAGGGCTTATTCCAGTTAGATCTGTATATTGCTATACTTAGTGACAGGTTGTCAGCCCATCGCCTAAATTACAATACTGAAACCCTCAAATCGCTGATTTTTACAGCATGCCCGGGAGGATATGCAGCTGGCACATTCTATGTTTTTTTCTCACTCCCAGTCCAGCATGGAATATTAGAAGAAAATAAAATTTTTGAATAATAAATTAAACTTAGCAAAGAAACTCTCCGCTCTTTCCAAAACGTTTAGGTATCTAAAGTTTTTATTTTGGGGATGTTGTTCAAACGCAACTACGCTATATCCTCTTTTCGACAAAAATCTTATACTTATCCATATTATCATTAAAATTCTCCTCGTATCAATTTAAAACACTATCAACTAGTAGACAGAAAGTCTTATTCTCAAAAGCTGCAGTCTACAAAGTCGTTATCCAATCAGAATGCATTGCTCGTACCCAGTACCATCAGTACTTAGATTGCGAGGGAATTGCCATTTCCTTCAAAGAATCTTCTTATTTTCTTATACAACGTGTAACAGAAAGGGTATATGCATCGAGAAATGTGTGAATCTACCCATGATACTGAACAACTTTCCCTAAGGAACATAGGTCGAAATACGAAAAAAAATAATTGACTTCCCATACTAAATACGCTATCAGCTGATGTATTTAGTATGAAAGGTCACGTTTTTTTTTTTTTCGTTTTTCGACCTATGTTTCTTAGGGAAAGTTGTTCAGTTTCATGGGTAGATTCACACATTTCTCGATGCATATACCCTTTCTGTTACACCCTGTAGATATAACTAGCTTTCACCTCCAGTTTCAACCGCTAAGTATGTAGTAAGAATGAGATTCCGCGGGAAAAGTTCTTCTTTCAGCGTAATTTGAAACGAGAAAGGAGGCGGAGAAAAGACTGCTCCGGAGCTGAAGGCGAAGTGACTGCCCTGGTAGAAAACGTACGTGGCATACCTCTGAAAAGTTTCCACCGTGAAACCTACACGTGCTCTCCCTAAACTTCCCAGGCAGAGTTCCTCGTATTACTCACTGTCAAATGCAAACTATTCGACCTCCATCAGCCATGTGAAATCATCCGTCTTTTGCAGACCTTACATGACTGTATCCAGAGGTTTAAGACCCTCGAAATCGATCATTTTTTATTTAGGTACTTTTTTATTATTTGCATTATTATCATAGGTACCTCTGCCGGCTGAATGAATGTAATATTTTTTTTTATTATGTCGAAGAAAATTACTTATAAGGGAAATAAAGTTTAAATTTGATCTCTTAAAAATATGTCAAATAAACAATGTGAAATTTGTAGGCTCAAACATCTATGATGAGAAGTATTTACAAAAACAATTTTTGAATAACATATCAAAAACCTTGCAAGGATTTCCTGTTTGCAGATTAATTTTTAAATTCAAGAAAAATGTTACCACAAATTGTAACAGATTGTGCGCGTAGAAGTTCAACTTGCAGATAGACACAAGTATGTAACTTTATAAATATAAACGAATAAATTGTAACACTGACTGCCAGGACTCGTTACCAGCAGAATAGCAATGGTTAGGCTGATGGATGAGGTGTTTTATCCTTTATTTTTACTATACCCCAGTCTCGATGACTCTGATTTTTCCAAGAAAAATTATTACCCTTTTTGTTTTGTGTTTCTGAACCCTCCAGTCTTGATGCCTCGGTGACTTTTCCAGAAACAGTATAAAGCTTTCCCTTTTCTGTAAGTGAGGCAAGTCCCCTCCTCAATACCCCAGTTCCTGCCTAGTAGCGGTGACTACTCCAGAAACAGTATATAACTTTCTTATTTTGTGAGGAAGGCAACATAGGTCCCAGTCTCGACCACCACCACCACCTTCCAAATAACCCTATGACGTAATACCAGATTTAACACATCAACTATTTTGCCAAAGTTGTCATAGTCCAAGTAGCTCAGTTGGTTGGTTGCAAAAATAAACTCACATCAACATTGATCCCATTGATGGGGAACCTTCTCATCGGGATCTCCTCAAGGGGTGTGTATCTGTAGAACTCGTAATTCCCCCTGTACCACTTCACCGAGTAGATGGGGGAGCCTTGCATGTCCCTGGAGCAGATCAGGGCTGCTGTTCCACCGCGGATGATGGCTGTGGGCTCCACGAGCAGTCTGACGTCACGGAGACTGGTTACGCCTGGGGAAGAAGAAAATATTTGGTTAAATGAGGCAATGAGTATTTTATTTAATTCTGAACCATGCTAAGTAAATATCCGGCAAAGGCCCACCAGGTGGACTGAAAGTGGTTTGACGACATCAAGGATTAGACTAAACAGATATACCTACCACGAGATGAAGAGACTATCCCAGGACCGAGGGAATACCGAATGCTGACTTCCAAACTACAATATGAAGATGGCACCACATGATGATGATACTAAGCCTAGTAGGTAGGTACATTAGTTACAGGTATAATTTGAAATTAAGTAGAATGTTTGGATATAGAAAATATGTGGATATAACGACTGAATGTAGAGAAAAACTAACATTTGTTTCCGACCATAAATAGAACATACCTATCTACATCATCTAGATATCAGTATTCACTTTCAGGTGGCAGCAAAGTAATATTAACTAAATTTATTATTCGGTAGAAAATCTGATTCATATAGCTAAGTTTTCAAACCGCAAAATAGACTGTGACAAGGTCTTGCCTCTTATAAATTCTGAGGTCTTACTGGGAATACTAATTATACTCACAGAAGAGTAAATAGAGCTAGATTGACTTCACAAATGACAAAACTAGCTAGTTCCGGCTGAAACTAAGTCAAAATTTCACATTTCAATGCTTATAATAGCAGTGAAAATTATAATTTTTTATATTGAAATTCGGTCCCATCCTTTCAGGCACTCAACAATATTGACACTTGTGATAAAACATTTACACAGTTAAGCACCTCTCTCAAAACCCTTTAAGCATAAAAGCTTTGTGTAATATACAGGGTTCAACCATGGTTGACAGATTTGATTGAAAGTGTAACTCTCTACCAGAGCCGTTTAACAGATTTAGATTAAACAAGATACCACATGTTTTATAAAATGGTATGAAAATCGAGCATGTCATTTTATACAACGGCTGGAAATCGTCGCACAGTCTCTATCAAAGGGTCGCTGTGCAAAACGTATTAAGACGTAATGCTTCCCATAATAGCAACTTTAGGTTTTATTAAAACTATGTATTTCAACAGAATTTTACATGTCAATGAGTAAGTATGACCAACGACAAAGCGAACATCAAACATATTCTTGGCTAAAAGAATAAATTGCAGTTTACAAGTGACACTGTACAACTCTAAAGAAAGGCGTCGTCCAGAAAGGGCAAGTATAGCTAAACGGAAATTTCCATTCAAAATATATACCGTACATTGTTTCAACTCCGGTCGTAGGTTTGTTTTTTAGTAAGTCACGTCAAACTTCACATTTTCACAGGAACGCTTGGACGGATGACTTACGTTATCTAGCCTTTTATAACCATAAAACAGCAGGCGTATTTACTCTCGGTTATAAAAGGTTATTAAAAGGCTGTGTTATTTTTCATTCATTCTTGTCATCGTTACGGCCGGACTCTCAAAAAAAATATAATGAAACAATGTTGATTTATTTTAAATAACCACCAGAGGTTATTTAGGAGCTTTTGAATAGAGACAAAATTTTCAGTTGCTAAAATTTTGCAGAGTGAATCTATCAAAGTAAATATTTTCAGAGTGTAGATTTATGAGAAAATGCAAAATTTATTTTACAATTTATAGTCATTGCATTTAACTTAAAAAATAAATGTTAATTTGACTTTTTCCACCTACATCCATCTTTTAAATTCCCTTCATTTCTCACATCTAAATTCAGGCCTGCTGATCTGGCTTAGGCCAGTTCCTGAAAAATCTTTGGGTTACCTACTTTCCTGATAAGCGGAGCAGCGACCTTCCTTCCCCACCTTCGAAGGCTTAAAGATTTATTGCTCGCGATAAATTACTAAAAGCTACGAACCACATTTTATTTTTCAGCGGAAAAGTGTGATGACAAGAAGATTAAATTGATGTCTTTGTACGAAAATGGCGCTAATTCAGGACGCACTATTCCTAATTTTATACTTGAAATAAGAACAGGATAGCAAATAAACACATGTTTTTGACGTTCCTAATTTAACATAAGCCGCTTTAAATAAAAACCGAGCACAGAGCATGTTCCTTATTTTACGTCAAATTAGCAATCTTATGTCAACCACCGCGCATATACCTATAAATAATTACTTATTTGCTCACGTCTTATATGTCAAAAACTGCCTCCAAAAGAAACTAACGATCCGTCCGTCTCCATCATACCCAAATACAAGAACGATCAAAATTCAGGAGACGTCATAGCAGGTATGGCCTCAACCCTTGAACAATCCCATGTGGATATCCTGTCAGATCAAGGAAGGTCTAAGCAATTTGAATTTTGCCACCTGTTCAGTTTCAGATTCACACAAAGATTGTCTGGAAGAGACCGTTTTCAGCGATAGGACCGCTTTTGTGCGCATTTATATTAAATAGACTTAATTCTGTTGTACCTATTTGTATATTCTTTTAAACAATTTGTGTCGTCAGAATGTATAATGTAGCTAACTTTAAGAGCTACGTACTTTCTGGTTCAGATGTTACTTTTTCCCCTTATGCCCTACAAAGTAGAAAGTCATTCTTTCTTATTAGAACTCGTTCTGGTCAAAAAGTCTAGAACTTATATTAGGCAACTATTTTTCACTTGCGGCTAAATGAATTTTATCTTTGAAAATCTCTCAGGTAATTTTGTCGAGGTAAAAACTACTCAAGGACCTGACCCATATCTAGGCCAAGTTTCATCCCGATATCCGTCTATCCGTCCGTAATTGGAGGGTGATTGAGTCACAAACACCCAAAATGTGCAAGCATCCTGTACGGTACGGGCGTGCGATCGGGGGCCGATAGTCTATACGAAAACGCGAAACCGGTCCGCGCAAGGGAGTGAGCCTTCTTACTGAAACCTATATACGTTAGTAAACTGAAACTGTAGATGGAGGCTCGCTCCCGGCGGAATACACGAACAGCTGCGGCGCTACGCGGCGCGGACGGACGGACGGACGAAGAACGTAGGCGCAGCGCAGCTTACGGACGGCGGACGGGCGTGGGGACGACGTACGGGGGCTCAGAGAATGAAACGCAGTATTTCTTCTATGAAAATCGGGCTGGAACTGCTTGACCGCTTCTCTTCTCGGACTTCTTCCCTCTTCGGAATCTGTCGGACGACTGGCGAGCCGAGCGCCGTCACCCGGCCTATATTTATACTAATTCCGCCATGTTGCGGGGTCGAAGGCCGCGCGCGCGGGGGGGAACGCGCGCGGGCCGTCGCGGCAAGAAGCGCGGGTGCGGGGGGAGGCTCGCCAATTCGATTCGGCAGCCATATTGGATTCTAATTAGAATCCTATTGGCCGGTTAGCGAAATCTAATCGGCTCTCGACATGAGTATCGCGTATAGCGAACCGTTTGCTATACGCGCCTATTTGGCCAAGCGGTTCCAGTAGGAACTTTATTTAATTACTTACAAACATATGAGATCTGTATGAAACTTATACCTAATAAGGTTACCTATTCGAATACCTATAAGATTTCCTATAAGACTAACTATTAGAGCTATCAAATTACTATCTGATAAGATTCTAACTATAGTGGACTGCATTACTATGACTGTATACAAATATTAAAACTGTGTTCCTATGCTATCAAAGTGTCTGTATTACCTAACCCTAGTCTAAGTTGTGTACCTAACAGTAAAAACAACAAAGGGAAATATCTTTATTTGGCCTACCTAACTACCTATGACTATTTGAACTTACAAGCATAAGGCTTTTTACTTATAAAAACTGACCTAACTACAAGTTTAACATTACAAGAACGGACTTAGCCGGAAAACTATAAAAACGGACTTAAATATTTACATTTCAAATGACTTATAGTTAACTTAAATATTTCACACTATCACTATTTACACTTTACGCCGGACTGTCCCGACCCATCACAGCGGTTGCGTCGAGCCCTGGGCTGACGCTTGTTGAACCAAAAAATATATTCAGCACACAACACAAGATATCGAGATACAAGATAACTACCGATTGAGCTATCGGGCCAGTCTTTATAATGAATCTTGGGACTATTTCTCTCAGCAATCCGCTGAGCTGATCAAAATTCTGAGTCCGTCAAATAATATACAGGGGCCAAAACATCCCGTGCGAACCATCTTGTGAGCACACATTATTACCATTCGTAACAAGCTGAGCCCTGGAGAGCAGAAAGCTAAGAATGTAAGAGAGAGTAGAGAAAGGGCAAAACAGAGTTCAGTACAATGATTAGAAAAGCACCACAACACAATCTGCAATTGGGTACTTGACTGGGTAGCTTAAAAAATTCAAAACGTTTATACTTAAAACTAATGGCTAAAAATTTTGTGGATTTCATTCATCATTTAAAAAAAATGCACATTTAGATTTTAATAATCGAATTAAAAGTATATAAGTTATTGATTTGATTAGTCAATATTTACTAAAATGTGACGTCATAATTTACTATTTTCATACAAAAAAGCGTTTTTGACATTTCAAAAAAAGTTGCTGATTTGACTAGTTGGAAAGTAGCCAATTACAGATAAATGACATTTTTATCACACTTTTAAAAGAAGTTTAATATGATTGGAGCATTATGGTAAACAAAATGTATGGTGCCCGTGTGGTACCGGGTTAGAATAGCATCACCCCATAACTTCCTGCGGGTGTCGTAAAAGGCGTCTCCTGTGAATGGAAAACTTCTACTGCGCTCACCAACCCGCCTGCCTAGCGTGGTGAGTATGTCATATACACCCAATTTTGGGGTGGCCTATGTCCAGTAGTCGACTGTTGTGGCTGTTGAAAATGATAATGATGATGGTTATGGTAAACCAAAAGAACTCTACTATGGTGAAATATTTTTTTTGGTTCGGAGCACTTACTATATAGTTATCTTACCAACCAGTCTTCTTCATACAAAAATGTAAGTCAAATTCTGTTTACATTGCAAGGCATTGCCAATTATCACAACCGTTATTTTTACGCCTCTACACCCAACAAAATAAAAAAAACATTGCGAAGCAAGGATCTCTAGTCACTAGAAATACGCCACATGGTCAGACACATGAAATAAGGCATTGAAATTGAATCGCGATAGTCCGGTCCAAATATCAGAGTGGGTTATTTATATTCAGATGAACGAATACATTTTCTTTCAAGACTTTTTTTTTTCTTTTCGAGTCCTCACGGGAGTTTCTGAAATTAGAAATAGAGATGGAATTTTCCCCTATACGATTGGTTTCGCTGTAGAAAAGGTCTAAGAATTGGCGTCTTATGATTAGGTAAATGTTACCCGATTTATTTACTGAGATATTCGTTTTACCGAGAAAACAGTTTGAGAATATTTACTTATCTAAAGAAGATAAAGTTCTGCCTACCTCATTAGGGATAAAGGCATGATTTATGTATGTAACGTATGTATGTATAAAGTTCTGCAAAGTGGGTTGTCTTTTTCAGGGAGCATAAAAATAACAAAGATCAAGTTTTGGTAGAGGAAGTACTACTTATTTCGTTTTAGCCTTCTGGGTAAATTAGTTCTAATTTCGACTTTGTCTCAGTCACCTTAGCCTGTGCCTTAGCCTATATAAGAGTCGAAACAACAGCTAGCTAAAAAATTATACCTAAGAAAATGACGACTATTGTTTAGGTCGTTTTTGCTCTGCCTACCCCTCTAGGGATAAAGGCGTGATTTGTGTATGTATGTATGTATGTGTATGAAAATATACTAGGTTACAGTCTTTCCACTAATGATTTTGTCAAATGACGTTTGCAACATGCTTTTTTTTCTTTTTCCTAATGTAAAATTTCAGTCTGGCATCTAGATTGTGGTGTTAAGGAATATTTTGGTAAAATAGGTATTCCATGCAAACTCTTAGGTGAAGTAATTAGAACGTTAAATCTAAATTACTTCATTCTATACGGAACTAAGTAACGAGCTATCCAAAACTTGATGAAATTAGTTTAGAAGAGGAACACCAAATTAGCTCTGAAACTTAAGGTTATTACATCGGCAGATTTAGACGCTTAGTACAAAATTTAATAGTGCATAATAACTGCCAAGTGGTAAGAGAAGTTAGGAGGTTGTAGTTGTAGAAAAGGTAATTAGGTAGGCGTTTTAGTTATCCCAGTCATTCATAATGTTCCAACACTTCAGTTTAATTTTGATCTGCGTGTTCTTACACAGTTGTCATCAACCAACCACCCATGGCCCTACCCGCCGTTAGGCATACGGGCCGAAACAACGGGAGTGCAGAGGTACTTGCTTGAGGCCTGTTCACTAATGGTGCACTCCCTACAAGTTCATGCGTCCCTGTCCCTTTCCTCCCGAAGGAGGCGGACTTACTATCCGGCCGATACCGGACGGGCACGGAGAGAGACACGCGGGTGAGACATTTGGTTGGGGACAGGGGGTTAGGATGGACAAGAGAGACTTACGAGTGGGACAGGGAACCAAGGGATGGAAGGACGAAGTGGTAACGATTTACGTAAGGGATTTGCAAAACAAATAGTAGGGACGGGGAACCAGGATAAAAAGGACGCGAAGGCGAAAGGTAAATGAGGATAAAATGACGTCAGGGTAAAGAGGGACAGGCGTGATGCGAGGTATTGGAGGAACGTGAGGGATGCGGGGAAGCGAGCGACGAGAGCTAGAGAAACGGGAGGGAGGGACGTGAATAACGCAGAAAAAGATTACACAGTTTGACTCGACACGACAGTACATATTTTTTAAAGTTCAACGTGTAGATAAGATTGAAACTGGGATAGTAAATAAGTATCTATGTAGAATCTCAAAATTGGCGCGAGCGAAGCCGCGGGCAAAAGCTAGTTAAATCTATAGGAATTACATCCATCACAGCTACCATCCTAAGCTTTTTTGAGTATAATTTGCTTAATTCAGTTCTGACGGATAAATCCAAGGTTAGCACGTTAACCCGTAGGTACCTAAGAAAACCCGTACAAACTTTGTTTCGTTCTCATCTTTAAACGGGAAAACCGAACTGCACCAAATTTTGTACACGTAATAAAATTCAACTTCTCTGTACTTATGATTAAGTTTCTTTGGAAAATATCAACCAGGAACAAAATAATAGCGGAAATACGATATTGGGGGAAAATTGCTTAAAATTTAATTTGCTCTCTAATTTTGTATTTAATTAATATTATGATACTAAAACTTATTGCAAGCAAAGATATTATGTTTCATTTGATTATTTATATAAAGTTATTGAAGTTTGGTCTAACAATTTAAAAATTATTACGTAACTACCGTTTGTATAAGGATTTAATTTTCAAGGAGTCCTTAATAAAATTAAAACTTAATAATTAAAAACACAATAAGTTTAATCTTAGCCCTTTTAGTAAAATTGTTAGTCTGACTGTTCCTACAGTTAATCATTACTGAGTACTAATTAAGTATTCAAACAGCCTACAGTATGACAGGGGCTGCAGTAGTAAAGGAGTGCTGAATAAGTTATCAAAAGGGACACCATTCCGTTAACATCTCTTTTATATAATTAGTTTAGTTTATTATTCAAGCATCATTACGGCTTCAAAGGGCTATGAGTTGTGGCTTTTGTTACACAAGCTGTGTAGTCTAGAAAAAACATTTTCTACTCAGAGCAGAATGTGTAAGCAGAATGGCGCAAGTAAGCCTATGGGTATACCTATTGTGTATATTCTTGTCAAGGTTTTATAGTATACTTGTGGATAATTTAGAGTAACAAATTTAGACAAACGGTCAACGGTTTAAAACACAACTGCATTAAAAGAAATATCGTTGCCTTTCAAGATCTTTCAGAAAGTTGTCTATCTTATAATAAAAAGTAAACTAAACTCATCCTCAACGGCAATGTGCTGACAATATGAGGTCAATTCTAGGTGCCATCGCTAAAACTAAAATTAAAATCTATCTCTCTCTTTTAAAATATTAAGATATAAAAAGGATAGGTGACTTATACTCTATGGTTTTAAACTTTTTCTGAATTATTTTGCACATTTCCTCTGTATTTTATTTGCCATCTTAATACATGGCGGTTATATTTGACAGATAACGCGTCAAATCTTGGTAAAATTCATAGATAGAGTATAATCGAAAACCAAAGAGTATAAATCTTATTTCTTTTTTCAAACTTTTTAATCTGAAAGAGACAGACAACTTAAATTTAGATGGCATCTAGAATCGAGCTCAATATGTTACTATAGCGATTACCTATAAGTAAATTTCAGTCTTAAGTTGCCCAGTATTTGACAGACTTAGCGGAAAAGTCTTTTACTGGGTGTTTTTCACCCTGCCTACCCTATGAAGGATAAAGGCGTAACTTTATATTGTTGGGCGGTTTATTTTAAACGTGCAATCTGCGTGAAATGAAACAAATTCACTTACGAATATTGGTCCCAATATTGCTGCATGGGGCAACCCTCTAAAGGCAAATTTGCCTCCAAAAATCGCTAACGACTCACATTATTGGATCACAGGGCCACGGGGTGTGCAAAAATCGGCGATTTTATGGAAAAACACACGCATAAGAATTCCATTTTCCACCACATTGCACAGGTCAATCTGGGGCACGCTTGCGGAGAGCAGAGCACCCTTTATTATATGTTGAGCGAAATTATGGCGAAAATAAAAATGATTTATAAAAGTTTTGAACAAAGAATTTCGCACAGTGTTTCACGCGAGCTTAGGATTTGTGGAACAATATTGCACTAACCGTAATAACTGAGAAAGTTTTGCTGTAAAGCACTGGCAAAAAGGTCAATTAGAAATATTGCTTGTTCAATACGTATGAAAAAGCTTTTTGAGTGGTGAGTTAAGCTGGAAAATGAAATGGAAGTGTATTTTTTTGTTGCTTTATGATAATAATGTAGCAGATATCAACGCGTCTAAAAAATAATGAAATTGGCCAACTTACTTCAATGTCAGCACTTCTCTAAGCTTATCAGAAACTCCGGTGCCCGAGTCCGGAACCAACTGCTTGACGGGGCGTTACATTTTACGATAGATCTACTCCTAACTCCAGGTGGTCTGAGCCATGGGTTCACGGTCCGGAGCTCTTGGGTTCGATTCCCAGGGGGGGGGGGGACAAAGTTGATATTTGTCTATTTATCACTTTGTGATTCCCAGTTTGGTTAGGACAATGCATCCTGAATCCACCTGATTATTTGGAAGAAAATGGATTCCGTGCTTCGGAGGGCACGTTAAGCCGTCGGTCCCGGTCACTGCGTTTCTAATAGTGGTCGTTACAGGTCGATGTTGCTCCACGTCCGTAGGAGTTACCTTAAAAACCCTACACGTGACCCCGGGTGGTGCCAAAGGTGCAACAAATCCGGCTGCTGCACCTGTCCTCTGGACCTTGCAGCAAATAATCTAATCTAATCTACATGCACAACAGACAGGCACTGGAAAATATGGTACGTTAAACCATTACGCGGATAAAACTGGTAATTCACTGGTATCATCGACTAATATCTGGTGTTTTATGTCTGATGTGTTACTCCCATGCTGGACTGGGAGTGATAGAAAAACATAGAATGTGCCAGCTGCATCTGCTTCCGGGCATACTGTAAAAATTAGCTAAGGGGTTCGAGGGTTTCAGTATTGTAATTTAGGCGATGGACTGACAACCTGTCACAATAGCAATATACAGATCTATCTGGAATAACCCTAAAAATTTGTCAGACGTGGCGGAACGACCTTTGTTTAGGTCGTTTACGCTCTGCCTACCCCATTAGGGATAAAGGCGTGAATATATGTATGTATGTTTATGTCGTAAAGCTTTTTTTCTATGGCCTAGTACTATTATATATTCCTCAGAAATATATTCTGTGTCTATGGTCTACGAACACATAGGTTTAAAACCGTAATTCCCCTCAATGTACACTGGTCACTGTACCGAAAATGCTTTTCATAGATTCGCATTCATCAAACAACATTCTTAAGTGCTATGATCATTACACGGAACTTTAGAGGTATAAGACGTATTAAACAGCAACTTAAAATAACTTTACGTTTTGAACTTAACTTGGCAATTTAAGTTGTGAAAACTAGCCTGAACTTGGCGGTAGTTAAGCGTTAGTTAAACGCTAAGTTGCTTGCCTTAGAAATTTCGTAGATAAATTTAAAGCATGAACTGTTGGTAATATAATTATTATGGAAATAATTATTATGCATTCAATCCAGAAACAACATTAAATATGCAGAACCAAGGCTTTAAAATATATTGTTTAACAATTCATTTGATGATACTTTACTTTTAGTAGGTACCTACTAAATACATACTTATCTATACACATCTACTCACTTGTCATATTAGAAAAATACATGTTTATTTTAGGTATATGCATTCTTACCTACACCTTAATTTAATGTTGGTCCAACATACTTACCCAAAAGCGTATTCGCTAACGGCTTTTATTTGGTCCTGATTTATTCAAAAATAAGTTCTTTTAGTTCTAATTCCTGTATTTCTGGGAAGGTATTAGTACCTACTAACACTTTAAAAAGTGATACGCAACATACACACACAGACACAAACACCCACATGAAGCGAAAAACACACTCACACATTTACAGACTTGAAAAATCAAGGTTTATTTCCAAATCGCTTGCAGCTAGCATCTGATACGATTTACCTAACAACATGATGATTTTGGCTCTACTTATAGCAACTTTTGTAGAAATGTATCACACACCAATCTACACATAAATCATAAACAAACCTACTAACTTATAAAAAAAAAAATGTGAAATAAGCTAAATCGCTTGCAGTTTGCTTCTGGTACTAAATACCTAACAACTGGTGCTTTTAGCTCTAATTCCAGCAATTTATGTTGCCTTAGCACTGCCGCGATGCGTGTTCGCGCACATGCTGAATTTTCACTATAATTAATACGGGGTGTAAGGGACAGCGTACCAGAAACTGAAAGGAGTTGCTCAGACAACGCAACTGAACTACTTCCACCAGGAAATTCTTTCAGGAGATGAAATATTTTTTTTTACTTTCCCATACAAAAATGATCACCTCAATCAGAAAATTTGTAGAAAAGCAAAACAAAATTCACTTTCTGAAAAAAAAAAACATGTGAAAGTTTTATTTACTGACCAACCGATTACAGTTTCTGGTATGCTGTTCCTTAAACCATAGGTCCTAGGTATATCTATTCGTAACCTATATCATATATTTGTAGAACTAATGGTCATCAAAGATTATTATCAAACTGAATATTTAACGTCACCATTATTTATTTTTGATTTAAAGATAATTTCGATCATAATCCGTCTAGTTGTACTTACTATTTCCTTGCCACACAACTTACAACGACGACCCGCATAGCCTAGTTGGCAGTGCATCTGCCTGCTACGCAGAGGGTCCCGGGTTCGATTCCCGGGCAGACATTTGAATGATGAATTTAAATGTCTGTTTCTGGGTCTGGGTGTTCTTTGTGGTTGTTCTGTGTATGTCCATGGCACCCCGATACTGGGAATTCTAGTGGGAGCTATGAGTGTGATAGTGTTTAAAAAAAAAACTATTATCAATTACCTCAGTTTATTGATGAAAACTATAGGTACGTTTCACAACATCATTTTAGTTTTATTATTGATCATTATCGTCTTCAGCCCTAAATTCACACGTGACTGAAATAAAAAAAAATATTTCATGGCAAAATCTATGAAATCCAATTGATTTAGTAGAATCGAAACGCCATCTATATTCATACTCTATAATTGTTCAATTTCAAATCCCCTTTTAGCTAAAACACACGCGTAAATTTGATTTTGTTGCTATTGTTGTTGCCTGAATCAAGGCATTATAACTATTCAGCTAAAGTAATTTCCTTGTTTGTGTTATTGGTATTTAGCCTGGAACCATATAAATCTTGTACTTTCATGCAGTTCAGTCCTATCTTAAATTTAGGGTCAGTTGAGGCTGAACCACGTGTGACAGGCTGCACACCCTCATCTACATCACTACTCACATACATCAGCGATCGAAATAATCGTAGAGTCGACGATGATAGAACGAGGTTACTCAGATACAATTTATTACAGTGTGGGGAAACGGAAAACAGCAAACTGTTTGATATTTTGAAAACTATAGCATATAGTTTATTAAAACTGTTTTTATAACAATAATAAATTACGTCACACCAAAAAAAACCGCTTTCTACTTATAATATTTTTGTGTTTAATTGTTAACGCTCACAATTTTAAATGGCATGTTTCAAAGAAACAAAGTAGTTTATAAATTATCATACTCTGCAGACGTTAATATACGTCTCTAGTGTTGTGGCGATAGTACCTATTATTTATTATTTTCACATGGTAATGGTTCATTAGGAAAACAAAATAACTTTGTCAATAGAATTAATAGACTTTAAAATTCGTGTCTTAAAAATAAACTTGAAATAAATATTTCAGGGTGAACTTCTGTTATCTTTGATTTGAATCATACTTATTTATCTTTTTCCTTTCATAATTATAATAATTTCCCTAATATTTTCATATTTCCTCACTAAGTAATAGAGTAGGCATTAAAAAGCTTAAGCCCAGTTAAAACCAGATGAGCACAACATTACTGCGTCCCAGACGATTTCTCCAACAAATTTTGAGGATAAAAAATATTACAAGGAAATATCAGAAAAAAATCTGTTTCGCTAATGATTGTTAAATATATCCCAGAAAGAGAAGCAGTTGGTGTACTAGATAAAATTGGCACTGTGAAAGTATCAAACTCACAACCTTTAACTCAGCAGGCAAGTTGTCGCACCAGAAAATTAATCTTGTTTTTTTTTAATAATATTTCCTGTCTTAAAAAGCCGAAGTCCGGAAAACCTAATGAGCACAACTTTACAGCAAATTCACTGCGTCCCAGTTCCCACTTATTCTGCTTATTCAAACCGGAGTTTTCGTGCTGTATATCAAATGAAAACTTAGTTTTAGCGACTTCGTTTGCTTTTAGTTAAGTCGGTTAAACTATCTTTTAAATCTTCTGCCATTTGGCTGCTTTAAGTTTCTCAGTAATGGTAAAATAACATTTTGTAAGAAAGAGACTTCTTTGAGCTCGGGATTAGCTAAGAATTTGAAATGAATTAATTACTTAGGAACTGAAAGCCAATTTAAAGAACAAGTTGCTTTTATTTATGATTTATTTATTTTCTTATATTTGTTCTAACTAGAATTTCTTATATAAGTATTTGAATCTAGTTCTATCAGAAGCTTCTACTGTGCTTGGAAATTAATTGGAAATTAAACGGCTTCTTGTTCGCTATATATACCTATTATTTTATAGGATAGGTGGTAGGTACCTAGATACAAATTCTGATACTCAGGATTGCCGGAAATTTCTTCGAACCGATAGGTTATACTTACTCAAAGAAGAAGACTTATGTCAGGTAAAAATAATGAAATTGCCTTTCCACATAGTTAACCTTAAATCAAATTTCAGACATTTTAATACGAGACACGCTTATGGAATTAATTTTAGGACATTTTAGTCCTATAATTCGCAAGTCAAGCAAATATGTCTCGAGAGACTATTATCGTTACTCTCCGACATTAAGATGATCCATGCTGTCGGATGGGCATGTAAATAGTCGGTCCTGCGCCTGATTTCTCTCTGGTCGTGTCAGTCAGTCTATCCCGTCAGAATAAGAGATTGAAGGAATAGAGAGTGCACTTGTGTGTTGCGCAAACACTTGGGCACTAAAAACTAGTCCCGCGCAGTTGGCTGATCTATGGGAGATTGGCCGCCGTCACCGAAGATCGGTTGGGAGGACTATTATTATTATTACTGACGTAATAAAAAACTTGTCAGTCGTACAAAAGGAAGCAACTGCCTTATAGGCTAATTTTGCACATTTGGGCCGAGGCCAAAATGTGATTCATTCGCCCATGACTATAAGCTTTTCAGATGGAATCACTGTCTAGATTTATTGGGAATAAATAAATGTATTTTCCCCTTTGGAAATTTGTAGAGACTAGAACGGAATATAAAGATAAAATATTCCGACTTTCATCACAGTTGCGAAAAAAAAATACAGGAGTAAGTGATGGATTTTCTTTTCTCTTTCCAGAACAGTACCGTAAAGGTGTAGAGCCAAAAGAAATAAAGAAAAACAGGTAGGCAATGCAAAAAACATTGATATTGTATTGAACGGAACGTTTGGCGCCGAACGTTACGCAGGTGAGTTGCTGCCCTTAAATTCGATTACTCAAATCAGAATAGGAGTATGTTGCAAAAATAAGAATCAAGAACAAACCCATATTAAGTACATAAAAAAGAAGAGCGTGCGTGCCGAGCACATGTCAGAAGTGAAACTTCTATGTATAAAAATTAAATCAGCTGTCACCTGTCCCCTGTTATCTGTTACCTGTCATCTGTCATCTGTCACCTGTCATTATCACCTTACCTTTATTTATTCGAAACCTTATCTCGTAACGCTCCGGTGGTATGCGGGGTGTAAGGTACAGCGTCCCGCAAACTTATAAGGGTTGCTCAGTCAACGAAACTGACGAAACTGAACAACTACCATCAGGAATTTATTTCAGGAAACGAAAAAAAAATGCTTTTTCATACAAAATGACCAGCTCGATCAGACAATTTGTTTGGAAAAGCATTTTTTTTTCATTTCCTGAAAAAAAAAAAACCTGGTGATAGTTTGTTCAGTATCGTTGACTGAGCAACCCCTATCAGTTTGCGGGACGCTGTCCCTTACACCAAATATAATCGAAACCTTATCTCAATAAACCTATACAGGGTGTAACAGAAAGGGTATATGCATCGAGAAATGTGTGAATCTACCCATGAAACTGAACAACTTTCCCTAAGGAACATAGGCCGAAAAACGAAAAATAAAATTGGCCTTCCATACAAAATGTATCAGCTGATAGCGCGTTTAGTATGGGAAGTTTTTTTTTTTTCGTATTTCGACCTATGTTCCTTAGGGAAAGTTGTTCAGTTTCATGGGTAGATTCACACATTTCACGATGCATATACCCTTTCTGATACACGTTGTATAATAACGCCCGTGACGCGACCTTGAAATTTTACTCTACGCGCCTAAAGAAGTTACACTTCAAAAATAAACTAGGTTGTACTGACTATGTTTGTTTTATACCCGTTCCACATCAAACTAATGCCGCAAAAAGAACAGAAAGTTCATCTGCATATAAATGCCATCTAGCGGCCTGTAAAGAAAGCTTACCCAACAATAAGCTTGCACTGAATGTAAGTAAATGCAACGACCATATTTCAGACGGCCATTGTTCGGGGTTTTTAATTAAGACCAGGCTTTAAGGGCCCTAGAGTTGGTAGGATTTGGCGGCGTTTCAATGGGCTGAAGGGTTGCAAATTGTTTCTTTTTCATCTTCCACTTGGTTACTTTGTTAGAAAGTTAAGTCCATAATAAATGAGCAACTCAACATTGAATCAAGATCGTAAAGATGACCACCGACTTCATAAAAGTGTGCTTTCGCTAGTACAAGGTAATGACGGTTACCTATTGGGCGCATTTCCACTAGACGGCACGTCAACGGCAACGGCGACGGCACGGCGACGATCACGTGACAATATCTATGGGAATCGATGACATACCGTGACGGTGCCGTGCCATTATCTCACCTACGATATCGTCGACGGTACCGTGCCGTCGTCGTTGCCGTTGACGTGCCGTCTAGTGGAAAAGCGCCCAATATCAGAACGAAAAATGCGGGACAGTAGGTACGACAAGGTTTAAAATAATGTAGAGTTCCCCCTTTAATATGCAGTGCCCCAGCCATCATTATCCTAGTATCTACGCCACAGATTACTTACGCAAATATTTCATCTGTAAAACTGATTTTTAGTCCTCATTAGAAACCACAGTATTTTAACGGTTTACAGTTCTGTCCAATTTAATATAAAATAATCCTTATTTCTAAATCCTAATCCTGATTTGCATGATTTATCTGTAAACTGTAACGAGAATTCAGAACTATTTAAACACAGCGATTGGTCAACTCTGATTGGCTCGCAAATAGAGGCTAAGTTTGGGAATTTGGGGACTAACAAACTTACGTAGGATCCAGATAAATGGAGAGAAACTATTGAAGTGAAATGGCTTATTCTAGAATAAATAAAAAATTTTATAGAAAGATAAGAAGGGATAAACGAACAAATAAGAATTGTATAATATCACCGATTAAAGTGAAGATAGAAAAACATAGAATTTTCCAGCTGTTCTTCCTCCTGGACATGATGTAGAAGTCAACAGAAGAGATTCGAGGGTTAAAGTACATCGCAATTTAGGCGATGGCCTGACGACCTGTCACTACAGCGATACATTACAATCTAAAGTTGCCCTCAATATTTGTCAGACGTGGCGAAGGCACCTTTTACGAGGCATTTTTTGCTCTGTGTACGCCTGACTTTATGTATGTTAAAAAAACTAAGTAAACAACTTTCTTCCTTCCTGTTGCGCTTATATTAATATCCCTTTAAAGGTTCAACCTTGACAGCTGAACGGGACCGCAAATAGAATAAACAGGTACGGTAAAGGCCCCAAAGGAAGATTTGTCAAACATTCCAATATCCGAGGCGTTCCCAACTAGAAACGGGCACGGGTCGGAATTCCTCCATACAGGGTCTTATCCTCTAACTATTAGTTGAAGATATTTTACTTTATTTGTGTACGCTTGGTTTTTGAATATACCGCCTTACCCTAATATCCTCTAGAAGCAAGAGTGAACAGGCATATTCTGGGTGAGTTCGTTCTTTTTTAGTTCTTTACTTTCTCCAATCTAGAATAGATTAAAATTAAAGCAACCTTGCTTCAAATTTAAAAAAATCTAAGTACAAAGAAACAAAATGATAATAATTCATCGTCTTTTCTAATATTTTCTCCAAGGATTATGAATACTTCATCATCATCATCATCTTCAACCCACATCCACCCACTGCAGGGTATAGATATTACTTATTACTTTGCATTTTTTTTTTTATGTTTGGAATGAACTTTTACTTCAGGAAAAGTAAAACATATTTTATAACACCAACATCTTCATCTATTCAAATTCTGACCACACCAAAGTTTACATTTCTTATTTCCCATATTACGTTTTGTAACAGGCAATTAAGCAGATATTATAGTATTCACGAAATCGTGCATATTATCTTGCACCTTGTATAACCGAATAGGTAGGTGACGAGAGCCAAAAACTGGGTCACATGGCTGCAGATTGGGTGGAAATGGGAAGGAAACTAAAATAAGGAAACTTTAACATGAATATTGCTGCAGCATGCATGACGGAACTTTTTGAACACGACATTATAGCTTTGCAGCATTGTTTTCGGTTGGATAAATGTGCCGTATTGTGGCGACACTTTTTTGCGGATTTTATCTCCCAGAAATATGACAAGACACGAATGATACGCCTATTAAAAGACGGAAATATGTTCACATAAAAAACTCTCAAGTCAGAATAAAGATTCGTTGAGAGGGAGGCCTTTGCCCAGCAGTGAGACACTAACGGCTAAATAAGATAAGATAATGATAACAGTCTTAAATCGTAATTAATACTTAATACGATATTAATAATTAATTAGGATTTTCAGTAGGTAGCATGCCATGAAACATTTTGGTCTCCGCTAACCAATCCACTTGTCAGGCGTGCTGAATATTCAAAACCCCCTAACTAAGCATTGTTGAAGCCTATGGTTGACAATAGATTTTCAGTGACTTTAATGAGGAATTATTTTTCAAACTAATAAGTATGACCTTTCGAGGTATTAAGTGCTCGAGCGATAAAATTTTAGGGTACTGCGGAAACCCATTAGTTAAAATATCTACCTGCGAAGGTGGGCCCATATTAATCAGGTGAGGGTGAAACTCGACAGTCGCTAATAACTTCTACTTACTCACTATCTAAGGGTATGTTATTTCACTGATGATAGTTTGAAAATTTTGGGTCTCATTGTTCTGGGATAAGACTTTAGAGAATATTTTAACTGCCTCTGTGTCTGTGGTCTAGTGATCTGAGCCTGCTTCCTAAGCAGAGGGGACGTGAATTTAATGAGGCAGGCTGATTCTTTGGAAAAACAAGTAAAACAATTTTTTGCATTGGAAAGCACGAAGTAAAGACGTCGGTCCCTGTCGCTATCCTACAGTCCTCGTTACAAAACCGATCAGAGATCTAAACTCTGACAATTTCTTTTATCGTGTACTTTTCAAAACTTTAGGTACGTTTGCAGACATTTAAAAGTTTAATTTGGTTTAGCAACATTTAACCACAAAGGTATTTTCAGCCAAGAAAGTTAAATGAACGGTAAGTCCACATTTTCAAAATCGCACGTTCATGTAAAAGTAGAGGTAACTTAGATGCTGAATAAAACTAGCTGAGTCAAACTAGATTTCCGTTTCCGGTCCCAGTGAATGACCACTAATTGCATGTTCTACTGGTGATTTTGAAAGCCAACTCCAATTTATTTCTACGGTTCTTATTTAATGAGATTTATTTATAATATTTCCGTGATACTATTTTCCTCATGCAATTATTCTTATCTTTGTAATTATGTTAAATTGGAATAATCTTCTTATACTTAATTTATTAGTTATAAGAAAAAAAGAAAATGGATAGAATTTAGTAAAGTTTGCCACCACGATAGCAATAATTTGAGTAGCAGCAAAGTGGCAGACGAAGACCTGGGCGACCCGTGCCCTCCTGGCGACGCATCTTAGAAAGCGAACTCAAGACCAAGGGATTGACAGTGGACGAAGCCAAGAGGCAGGCACAAGATAGGAGAATGTGGTCACAGCTCGTGAAGGCCCTATGGGTTACCCTGGGGACAACAATATTTAGTGCAAAATTGCACGAAATATTTCTTCAAGTTTGGTAGAAGACCTTACCTGCTGCAGAATACTTGATTGCAGACATAATTTGCAAATAGTTTTAAGGGAAGTTTCAGCAGAAAGCACTGTAAGGTTTGGTTTTTGTTTTAATTTGGGCAATGTTCTTGTTCATTCTTTCGTGTTCCTTGTTTTTTTTTATTTGTCCTACATTGTTTACGTTTCTATCCAGCTTGGCGCAGTCACGAACCCTGGAGGCTCGGTCGTCGCGTCACTCAACCTGAAAAGCCTGTCAACAAATTAAGCGCAACTGCTTGTGCCGAATCAAATACGCGGGAACTTAAACTGATTACAATTGCTCAGTCAATGATAATGAACACTTTCACCAGAATCTTTTTTCACGAAACGAAAATGTTTTGACTTTCCCTTACAAAATGATCATCTCGATCAGACAATTTGAATAGGAAAGCCATTTTTTTAATGGCCTGACAGAATTTCCCGGTGAATTTTGTTGAGTTTCGTTGACTGAGCCATCCCCATCAGTTTTCGTCGTCCCTACTCGATTTTTTGCACTTTTTTATTTAGTTTTCTAAGCTCCTATCAGGTTGAAGTTACCACAGGACTGTGTCACATGACTTACAGTCCTTCGTAAAGCCTATCACTGCTGTTTAATTTTTACGTGTTTCGTTTTCATAACTCTACGCGAAAACCTATGTTCCACTAGTAAACCGCTATCAAAAACTAGTTTAAGCTAGTCCAAACCAAATTCCTCTGTGAATTCGGCAGTTCAACCGACCGACCGCTAATTTCACTATATACATACCTAGACTCGACTGGTGTTTCCAAAAGCCGCACCACTTGCGTATCCGTTTATAAGCTGATTAACCCGTGGTTGGTCAGTTGAGAGCCAAATTAGGTGTCCGCTGCGAGTTTCAACTGCATGAAAAGGCAGCTAAAGTCTGGCTAAAGCTGTGCACTCGGAGCTTGTTCCTTAATTGTATTTACACCGGGTGTAAGGGACATCGTACCGAAAACTGAAAGGGGTTGCTCAGTCAATGAAACTGAACAACTACCAGCAGGAAATTATTTCAGGATATTTAGCTTAACTTTATTAGATTTTGACTTTTCCATACAAAATTGTAAATTGTGTGTCTGTCCCCTAAACCCAGCGGTATGTGGTATAGAACTGCAGTGCTATGCTATTCTACTTCTAAGCTGAACTGGAAGTAATGAAAAATAAAGAATGTGCCAGCTGCTTATCCTTCCGGGCATGCTATAAAAACCTGCTAATTTCGAAGGTTTCAGTGTAAGTATTGTAATTTTGGCGATAAGCTGGCAACATGGTCACTATTAGCGATATACACTCACACATATCCATCTAAACTCACAATATTTGTCTGACGTAACAAAAACACCTTTCGATAGGCGGTTTACCCTCTTGCTACCCCTAAAGGGATGAAGGCGTGAGTTTATGAATTTTCACTGTGTGACTACACATAAACACATCTTTTACCCTGTAGTTTATCATGACACATTGAAGCAGCAATAAAAATGAAATCATTCATACTTATTTCCATAATGTCTTGTTCTTTTATCAAACAAAATTCGTGCAAAACGCTGCGAGAATAAAATAAAACTCGTCCTTAGATATGGCAATAACATATTATTATTATTTTCCTTTGCCACCCCACTTGCTTAGAGGAAGTAATAAAGAATTCTCCTTAACATGTCCCCCCAAGATTCCTGCTTATAACTGGGATGACCTTTGAAGACATGGCTGTGTTTTTATAAAATAAAAGGACTACGAACATATACTGGGTGTAAAATGAAACTGAATCTAGATACAGCGAGATTTTACATTCACCAAAGAAAAACTAAACAACTATCTGTATGGTACAAAGGTTGAAATATGAATAATAACATTGGCTCCCATATAAAATCACTCTCAATCAATCAATCACTAGGAACCCTTATCATTTCGCCATGTCTGTCTGTCTGTCTGTCTGTCTGTATGCCGCGCCCCTGTGAAAACTTCAGTTTTTCATCTATTAACATAAAATTTGGTATGAAGATAGATTATAATTACGCAAATCTAGACATAAATTAATTCAGTTAGCCCCGGGTTCCGTTTTTTGATAGTAATTCTGAGAAAAAATATGTTTCATAAAATAGTTATAATTAAAGAGAGTGACTCGAAACAAGATGAGCTCTGCCTGTCTACAGAGCAAACAATTTTAATCAATATTTATTTATATTTCCTTTGAACCCCCTAATCTCTACAAATAAATTAAGCAACTCATAAATTCGATGTATTGTTTAATTTCGAACATACACCTAATTTGTATCTGATTACTTCTGCTCATTAAACATAATCTGGTTTGAACTAATTAGAAACGTAATCCATACGTTTATACAGACCACTTGTTAATTAATCTACGTATTCGTTAGAAATTAGAATCTTATTCATTTTATGTTCGGGAATATATTCTTTGATCATTATTTTGAAACATTATAATGTTAATTATATATAGCAAGACGATTTATTTACGCGCAAATTAAAACAATGGCTTGAGTTTTTTTTTATGAGCAACGAAACAATGATAGTCATAAATTATTACGTAATCCTTTTAAAACTGCTTACTTCTTAATTAAGGGATACGCGTGAATTCGTGTATTTATTTTAAATAAAAATTATGATGAAATTAGTACCTAGTACTTCAATTCTACAAATATTGATTCCATTTTAGTAATGATTAATTCGATAAAATGATAGAGTATCAAAAATAAAGTACATTTTTCGAGTAAAACCGTAGATAACTGTAACTTTTGGCATACTATTTATTATACTGTGCTTCTAGATAGATATAGTTCAATTTATTTGATATAATACTGCAACATAAGATTTAAAAACTTTTCAGCATCGTGATGTCCAAGTCTCAAATATTATCCAGATGTCAATCAAAAACTGTGACGAAATCCGAAATAGGGCAAACACGAAACTTTCCAGCCTGTTATCTGGAAGTAAGTGTCGCCTGGAACTAAGGCCCGTATTTATAATCAGCTCTCAAGAGTGACAGCGAGTTTGAGTTCGTATCAGAAATGTCATTCCAGTACAAAATTACCTGTCAAATCCGCACTCAATATTGCTCTCAATCTTGAGATCGCTTTATAAATACGAGCCTTAGTTACAGCGTACTCATCAAAGGTCTATTGTGTGAGCATAATAACACCAAGTTGGTTTTGTCCCACAACAATAGCGTTACTGGATAGGTTGGGTTCTAGGGTGCAATGACACAATGCTGCCGATTCGGTTACAGAATCAACTTAACTTATTTAAGTTTAGACCTGTCACTTTCCATTTCGAGCGAACAGAAAAGGATGGCAGTATAGACGGACTTAATATAAACCTGTCACATAGATCGAATGCACGAAACGAAACGCATTTTAGTCGGGACCCTTTCACATCACAACTTAATTTGACTTATCTTGAGCGTTATACGTCAGTTTGACACAATTATAATCAGCTGTTGTGTTGCTGTCTCTATATTATTCAAATTTTAGAAAGTGACAGGACTAAACTTAAATAAGTTAAGTTGATTCTGTAACCGAATCGGCAGCATTGTTATACGTATGTCACAGATTAAAGATATTTAGATACCCCAAACCGTGGAGCCTGCCAATCCGCCAGCCAAGTGTGGTGAGTAATGAGTATGATACAATACTCGTATATAGCCTTACCTAGTCTCCAAACTGGAGAAGGTCTTTATTCAGCAGCAAACTATTGCAACTAATAATGAGATACCGGAAGTCGTTTGTGCAGTCTAAGGGTGCCTTGTTGTCGTTCATTATGCTGATTTGGTGCTATAAATCGTTCACCATAAGATGATTACTGACAGCCCATATACAATGTCATTTTCTGCATACAACTTAACAGCATTAACCAATAATAATAATAATATGTTACAAAAAGCTAGTCATATTAAACACATGCCGCATTGTGAGAAAGTTCATCACCACATCAGTTATTTCAACCTCATCTACAGATTCCATCACACTTGGCCACAGAATATATAATAGTACTTGGCTAAGGCCCGTGTGATAAGAAAGCACCTCTGAAGGGAGAGAAAATAAAACAATAAAAATAATAATAAAATAATTACTTGTATGAGCTGGCAGTAATCATCTTATGGTGAACGGGGATGATGATTAGGGATTTCTTCTCAAATGCTATAGGTGGGGTATGTTATTTTGTAGAAAAACAAAGTTACAATTTAATCAAAAGTCACTAAATGGCTTACGTTTACGTGGCGTTCACGTAGTTGAAGGAAAAGTACTCAAACGCTCAAAAATCATACTTCAGCTGTAGTATAACTAACATGCGGTCTTCTTCTTTCTTATCGTCTTGGTTTTTTGAGTCGAGCAACGACCCGATGAACACTAGTGTCTGAGTTTTCAAACCGCCCTGTAGCACCAACTATTAGGCCTCTGACATTGTTTGTGTAACGACCGCTGCTATCAAAGACAGCGACCGGGACCAGAAGCTTAACGTGCCCTCTGAAGCACGGAATCCTTTTTCTTTTCAGAAAATCAGGTCATTCAGCCTGCAATATCCTAACCAAACTGGGGAAAATCTAAAAGTGATAAATTGACAAATTTCAACTTTATGTTCCCCCCTGGGAATCGAACCAAGTACGCTGCCCATGGCTCAGACCACCTAGACCACGGTGGCAGAACATGCAGTAGCTGATGAAGATGAATTTATGAGTGACACAACGGTATCTAGCATTCTCTAAATCTGTGATGAACACGTTCTCTATAAAGCTATGAAATATAACAATTCTATGAAAGTTTTAACAAAATGTTTGTAAAACAAAATTTTCGTTGCGGTGCAAAATAACGAGCTGACGATTTTCATGCGTTTGAAATATTGTAATTATGTTTGAATTTTAAATTTAAGCTAACAAGGTTGGAAAACTTTCCAATTTTTATTTTATTATAATTTTTGGGTGTGAAAATAAAACTTTTCTATTAAAATATCGTAGTATATTTTTTCTTAATTAGATTTTATGGCTTTTGCAGAAAAGCAATTTTCAACCTGTTGCCAGCACTATGTTAATGACTCTACTGACTACCTCCGTGGTCCAGTGGTCTGAGCCATGGGCTCACGACCTGGATCCTGGGTTTGATTCCCGGCTGGAGAGAATGACTTTATGTTGTTGTTTCTAGTTTGGTTAGGACACTGCAGGCTGATCACCTTAGTGTCCGAAATGTAAGATGATCTTTGCTGTCGGATGGGCATGGGCGAATAGTTGGTCCTGCGCCTGGTTTCTCTCTAGTCATGCCAGTATAAGAGATTGAAGGAATAGTGTGTGAACCTTTTTATTGCGCAAACACTTGGGCACTAAAACCTAGTCCCGCGTAGATGTCTACATCAAAAATTAATTAGGAG
>JARACY010001273.1:0-62324 GCA_029255725.1 Scrobipalpa atriplicella | reverse complement strand
ATAAATCACGTCTTAAAAGTGCTTTAAGGGTGCGTCTCGAGTGCTAGTGATTTGTGCGGAGAGGCACGAGCACGCGACTATGGCGCGATCTGTGAAATCTCATCGTCTCTCGTGTGGCTGCCAGACATCCGCATTTTATGACTCCTTTTGTTGTTTGTTTACTTTTATAGCCGTAAATGACTTTCTATCATAATATTTTTCTTACTTTGAGTCTCAAATTACTATGAGTAAGCACGCTTTCAAGTCGGTGAGATGAAAATATTAATTTTAAACTCGCTTCAAAGTAAACTTTCGTGTTTTTAAAAGCGTTGATAACACGTGTTAGTGAGGCTAGAGTTTTGCCGCTCGAATACAAACTAGTGGGATTCGAGATTGGTTTAAACAAGTTGTATGTGAAACAATAGGTCCGTGGAACGAACGGTAGTACAATGGTCGAATTGAAATCAGAAGGATTGTTAAAGAGCGGCGTAGTGCGTCACGCGACCCGCAGCTTTGTTCAAGGGCTTTCACTCACCACTCCACGGCGGCTCCACCCGGACCCTAGTCCCGGCCTTATTTGTATTTTGTTCACGAACTTTCCGCATATATTATTTTGCTAGAGCTCCTACACATGTGGAAGAAACTGATTTAGGAGTACCATTGAATAGGCCTGAAAACGTTTCGATAATTTCCCCAATTGTCGTATACTTCCACTACATTAAATAGAAAATTCTCAAGTTATTGTACTATATTGTTCAGATACCGATTTAGTTAAGGCAACGACCGATTGCTGATAGTTTGTGTGGGTGATGTTTTAAGTAGTTCAGATATACAGAATTAGGTAGGTTTTGAAGGAGCTTTGGGTCAGACCTTTGTCTTATTTTCTGATAGAAGAGTTATGGCAGCGAGTGAGCGGACGTCTACTCTGTCTGTGCGCTTCTTATTGACATCCGAGAAATTGCCTCTGGCCGACCAGTCGGCAGAATAAGGTTCTGAATTGATGGCGAGTCATTACGTAGGTACTCTAGAGGATAACGTTAAGTTAATTACATAATTTACCGCCCATCATGCCTAGAGCGCGTGAAGAAAGGCTGGTATTAACGATATATTAACATTTGCTGTTTTTTATGAAAATACAAAGACTGTAAATTCAGGTTAGGTATATGCATGTTAACAATATTTCACGGGGTTTGAACAACTCGGAGTCAAGAAAATATGTTTAAAGGATGAAAGCGCAATACCGTGTAGTTTCTAACTTTAATATAAATTTATACGTGCTGTCCATTTTCTGAATATTTTTATGCAATCCTTTGATATAAATATAAAGTCATAAAAAACGAGGAGAAGGGTAACTGCTGTCCCTTGCAAATCGCACGATGACAGAGTCGCCTATAAATGAGTGTTTAGCATTTTTGCTGCGCGCCGCTAGTGCGGTGTCGATCGACGCTCCAAACAAAAGAGAGTCATTTGCATTTTAACTAACTGATAACTGGACCAGGACGACCTTCGCGCCCCTAATTTCCTCTGGACCCGAGACCGAGCAATTTACTTGCTCGGCGACGGCTGCAGATAAAGAAATCGAGAGATCAGATAAAACATAGGCCGATTATCCCTTGCCATGCCGGCAGGCCTTTGCGACTGTAATTTCGAGTTATTCTAAATCCTAGCCACAGCCTCAAAATAAAAATAACATTTAAGAGATTATACGTTTTTTTCTTTGCGATGATTAAGTACATAGTATTTTTCTAGAAATTATCTTCTTCAAAGGAAACCACAAAGTTCTTCATTAAAACATTATTGTTTTAAGTGGGAAGACTTTAATATTAGCAGAAAAAGGCTTTAGTTTGTGAACCGTCCTTCATGAAAGCTTATGAAAGTTTGAATACTGATGAATTTTAAATTCTTCAACAATTTATTCATAAAGCTTTACCTATTATTATTTTTTTCGGTAAGACGAGAAAGTTAGTTATAGTTAGTACTATTTTTAACAGCAGCAACTACTATAACATTATGTAATACGGTCCATGACTTAAATATCACAAACAGTGTCTGAAATAAATCATCGCAAAGCCTGCATTTATTCCGAAGCGTAAATTAAAAAAGTTTTGCCAATTTTGAATGAGTTATTGTGCTATATTCAGTGCCGGTTTCTAGGGAGTTCAGACCGACATCGATTCTGTTTATCCGGTAATGGATAGGGTGTTTAATAGCTGTCGGGCGCCAGATACTGAAATTATACAATCCGAGTTCGATACTTAATTCCCTGATTTACCGACTGAAGACTAAAGTGAACAGTGAATTGTCGGTTTTTTGGCGGCGCGGCTCGCATGTGATGTGATGGCTCGTGACCCTGAGGATATGTGCTCGAGTGAGACCCATGGCTAACTCGGCGGACCTGGGTCTGCTCGCCGCCAACCTGCTTCGGCTCATAATCGGTAAGTTTTTAACATTTTTCCACTTGTTTGTCGGTATATTTTCGCTGCACGCATCGCATATGGCCCGCGTTCTGAAAACACCTTTATGCAGTCTAGTAGACAATCGCGCATGCCCCACTGAAGCCGGACGCAGTTCAATTGAACACGGATACCTGAAACTGACCGGAACAACGGTTTGGCAAACAGAGCTAGCTACCTTTCATTCCGTTAAACTCTTTTGAACAGATTCGGAACAAAGAGAAATTCTTGAATACTGGATAACTATGGGGCACATTTTGCAATTGTCGTTGCCTGTACGTCAATGTTGCTCACGCAAGGCATGACAGTGACGCGGCAATCTGGCCGAAAGCGACACTTCCCGAGGAGTTGGGGAAATAAACAGCTAGCCGGCAGCTAAGTAGACGCTGTCGCCGAATGTCACGGGTCGGATTTATTGCGCACGTGGAACTTTGTTTTTCTTAATGTGACAGCTCGGTGCGTGACGTGACGTGACGGCACTCAGCTTTGCCAGTTAAGCCATGTGTTTTTTCGAGCAATTGTGACAAGCTTACGTCTAATTACCTACAACAAATTTGATTTAAATTTCACGCACTGAAATTCTTGCTTATACGATACGATTTTCCACTCATTACCTTACCTAAATGTTCATGCGAGCAACAGAAATCGTTAAAGGTTTTCATAGAAACCAGGAGCCGTGATAAGGTCATGGGGTTTTGGTAAAGGCTCACCTTTTAGCTCTGTGGGCAGGGGTCACGTCCGTTTTGCCCTCGCAAACATGCTATATAAGTGGATCGTACATAATGTAATCAAAAACTTGGCGAAGCATGTCTTGAAACACGTACTATCAAAGTTGAATTTTATGACGACGTGCCTCTTTCACCAGTAGGTATTATGAAATAAAACAACAAATAAAAATTCTTTTTAAACAAATGTATAGTAACTTCATAAATTTCAACCATTTACTCTTGTATTTATTGAAGGTACTTACTAACTCTAATGTAGTAAGTTTTCATATAGTCTCCGAAATTAAAAGAATAAAGCTAGCTGCTAGACTAAAAACGAGGGCTTGTAAAAAATAAATCGGTTCACGTCTACATAACGTTTTTTCGTTTAAAAAATCTTCAAAAAACAAATTCAATTTCACGATCGAATTTCTAACTTCTAAAATTTCGTGAGTCTTATGAAATCCTTTAGGTAGTAAAAGCAGAGTGCGGTCGTGTAGAGTTAAGTTTTTATCGTTTCCACTTGGCACACTTTCCAGTGTATGAAAGTTGGGGGCGGCGTAGTGTAGTTATCTACTTGCTTATGCGAGCTGCATGTGTCAGTAGAGACAGTCGCGCTTCTTTGCTTTTACAAGTTTTAATCTTCCTAATGCACCGCCGCGTGCGCTTTACAAATGGTTGCACCGTCCCGTCTCGCCTCGTCTCGCCTGCTGCCGGCTTCCGGCCCGGTATGTTTAAACTGTTGTTAAGAACATTGCATCCGCACTACTAAATATTTACTTGTCACTGGACTCGCTGTGAGTTACGTAGCGCAAACAAACACGTGCATTAAAATTAAATTTTAAATGTTTTCAAGCATTACCCGGTTGATGTCCGGAGAATAATGCGCGTTGTAGCTATGCAGTGCGGCGTCATCGTTAAACTCTAATATTTTACTCTTGGCCCGGTGCGCCGCGGCAGTTTTACGACTCCTACCATCGTAACTAATACTCTTGTGGCAACTGCAATTCCAACGCCGGCAGCGCGGCAAAAACAACAGCTCGCTCATATTGCTGTCGGGTGGTACTTTGTTCCAGATCTTTCTGTAAACCTTTATTGCCGTGTACTAACGTGTTGCACTCCAGTGTCCCGTTTGAACTGCGACTTCTATCTAACTGCTTGCAATGTCTCTCAGTAACTCACATAACACGATATTAAATTTTAGTTCAGTTTAATAACACAAGTTAACGCGTCATCCACGCTTGAGAGACTACATAATTACCGCTCAAATTGACTTCATACTGCGTGGAATGGAGTGCCAAAGTCAGCATACGAGCAACTTTAAAATTAATAATTAAGTTGAGAAGATAAATTAATAGCCGAGCACTTGTTGGTCATGACAGCTACTAGCTAGCGTGCCGGAGCCTCCCGTTGCCGGACAGCTCACCTTTGAAGTTAAAATTATCTGGAATCTGCAGATAACTAACTTTACTACCTATCAACAAATTCACAAAATAAAAATATAAATCAGATTACATCGAAGAGAAGCGTATAAAATAGAGTTTCTTTGAAGTGGGTGAAAACACGACGCAACATATTGTTTTTGGCAGGAAATTTGAGAACAATTCATAGATAAGTCCATGTGCTTTTATCGATAAGTATAAAATACAGTGAAAACTAAATTATCTTTGCGATGAGCCGAATACAGTTACTTACATAATCCAAAAATAATGAGAATCAAACTTGTTAATGATTGTTTAAGAAAACTTCTTATAATAAAGAGACGTGAATTGAGTAATGCGTCTCTCTGGATGTGAAAATATTGCTCAGAGATAAAGACAAGCTTTCGGCTAGACTAGACTAATTGGGGCGCCGTCGTCGTCCCATCAATCCACAATGACGTTCCGAATTGTAGTTCAACGCTCTTGCAAATATCTGCAGCATTTTTAAGCTTTGTTGAGCAAAAACATGAGTAGAAAGCTCAAAACGCAAAGTATTTCGATCTTTTCTCTGCTCTGCTAATCACCAGCCGTCGGGACCGCTGCGGTTGTAAAAACGAGAAAGCCAACATAGTTCCGTTTGTATTACGTTTTATTTTCACTTCAGTCATTTGAGTCTGAATTGTCACGGTTGTTAGTGTATAATCATGAAAAAGTCTTGTCAAAGCTCCCATTTTTATTTGAACCTTGGTTGCAATTAAGGAACTATTGAGATTAGTTTGATTTTAGCTGAGGTTGAGGCTAGGAACTAGCCAGGTTTTGCGCGGGCCAGCATTTCTGCGACGCTCAGACGACAGGTCAAGAGCCCGTGAGATTCTCTCGACCTAAGCCATCTCGGCCTACCTTTTTAAACTTTTTCCAAACTCACAGTAGCTTTCATAAAACACGACTGTAAAATGCATCAGTCGTAATTTTGTAGACTGATTGAAACTATATGTAAATTCAACATTTGCCAGATGATTAAATAAAATTTTGATTCATTAGCATTAAAATGCGCATTCTGGTCTTGTGTTCTTAATGGCTGTTTTAACTGCGAAACAACAAAGCAAATAACGCTTACGATGTAGGATATAGAAAAGCAGCGCAAACCCCCTAAAGTTACCTAATAAAATCAAAAGTCTTTGTTTTCCTTTGAAACTGAAATAAGTGTAGCCACTATACAAAAGGTCCTAATAACGCATAAACACAAGCTGGAACAACGGAGCTGGATCAGCGCTATACCGGGCAACGCACAAAGGGCACGAACAGGGCTTACGAAGTACGTAGTGGAGGTAATTTGGGTCCTTTGTGAGTTGGAACCGAGCCGCCCGTGTGCCAGACGTCACAGTTCACAGAAAGGACTTGGGACAACTTGCCTACAGAACATTATGGGATTTAATAAGGAGCGGTCGCGCCCGTCCGCACCGCACTCGCCACCGGAATGTTGATGCGCTCCTTTGTATTAGCTTCATTCTCCAACAGCAGAATACCTATCTCTATCTCAAACTTCATTCTTAGCGATGACTCTTTCATAAAGTATCGTCCGCATAACTTATCCCAACAGATTTATTTGTTCCCCCGAAGAGGTATCTGCTTTATTTACCTACACAATCTGAAATATTCTCTCCCATGCATAGGCAGTGCCTGTTATTTATCACCATTTATTTTTCCGTGTCAATGCTGAATTGCGTCGGCAGATTTCCGGAATAATGCTTGATATATTATCGAATTTTAGATTTGTTTGCAAATATTTCAGAAGCTTGTTATAATTAAATTAATTTTCACGTTAAATTTGATGAAGCTGTGATAAGCGTTAATTACAAAGGTTCTTATAAAACAGAATTTTCAGGGGATATTAAATACGATACTTTTAAATAACACAAAGGCTTTCCATATATTTGATTGAATTAAAATAACTTTGGTTTCATGTTTTCATAGGTAGGTAAGTAAGTAGTAAACATCATTTCCATTTTAGGTTTGTGTTTATACAATTCCTTTCATATTACATGTTCTTGATTTAATTCAGATAAGTAAGATTCAGTTCAGATTGTAGGTAAGTCAGTTATTTTCATACGACCGTCACGTAGAAAATTGAACAATTCTACGCTGCGGGTAGTTTTATAAGGAATCCTGGGAATAAATTAGTGAATCTGGATCTGGTGCAGGATCGCTGTGACCGCACGGTGCCGAGGCCGGACCTTGTGGTCTGCCGGACACTGCGCTTTTCCAACGCACTGCAATGCCGATATAAGCTAATCCAATCACATATCTGTACCTTGTGTAAGAGTATGTGAATATTTCGTAGAAAAGCTGAGATATACCCAGCGCCGGCTGAGGCAGGCTGAGGCTTCCAACAGCGTATGTACCAGGAATTAATTAGAAAATTTGCTCGTGTGGAGACGGCAGGGCTCTAAGATATCCGTAGTTTGTTTGTGCTGCCGCATATACACCTAAATAGTACCTATAGCTACCGTAGTTTTGGTTCTGCGTAACAAAAAAAACTATCTAAAACAATTTGACAAGTTAAATATATAAAGAGTGCATATCTAATAAGCCCAGTGTAGGTAGGTGTAGAGCCGTAGGCATATCGGTTGCACATTTCGTCTACCGCAGAGATGTTCACCCTGCATTCGCCCTAAGACGACTGGAGTACGCTCTGTGCTCCGCAACCACGTCTCACGTGCGTAAATTTGCAAAACACAGATATCTCTGCCCTTCACAGCAGAAACAGACGATAGGGAAGAGCTTAGACATTGTGGTATCCACCACATCTTAGCATCCACCTGTCGTTTGCCATGTCCCTTCGTTGCACGACATCCCGACTAATCCAATTACCCTTTGTAAAAAGACGCGTTTATGGTATACGGAGTCCAGTTTTGGAGCGGCCACAAACCGCTCTTTGTGTATCGACAATTCGGTCACACGGAGGTAATCCAAATTAATGCGCCGATAATTCCTTTTGTGGATTTACGTGTGCCACAAATGTGAATTTTTATTTACTCTGTTTTATAAATATTACCTTAATCCTAAATGTGTATTTTATTTAGGCAAAGGTTTGCCATGTTTCTCTACAAAAAGTCGGATGTTCTGACGTTGACGCTCTCAATTATTAATCCACTGAAACGGGTCCACGTTTTTATACTTTTAATAATATTATGAAACCAAATATTTTGGGCTTGTTAAATAAAAATAGGAAATTGATACGAGTTAGGTAATTAATTCTGTTTAAAATATGAGTTGCTAGAATTTGGAGTTAAGCTTCAGTAACATATTATTCAGTTTTAATGCTAAGTAAATACTCATATTTATAATAAATAACATTATTATCTCATGCCAGCTAGTGGCTACCCGCAAACCGTGTCTAGAAATGTAAACAGTCGTTTTTGCGCAGGGTGAAAATAAATAAAAACATCAAAACAACTCTTCTCTTTGGCGGAATAAAACGAACCATAATAAAAAACACCCCCATTCCTTGGTATTTATTTACTCTACTTATGTCTGTTATTCAATGATTTGCGTGAAAAGCGACGTTGAATATTGGACTGCTTTTGGTTTATTCGTTACTGAATTCGCATGGATTTATTTGATTTCTTTGACTAGAAACATAAATATAATTAAAATACCTATTGTTTTCAAAGGAAATATCCATGTCAACGATGAGTGACACGTGATGTAGGTATATAGTCATTTCATTACAAACATTATATACTTAGTTAATTAAAAGCTATTGAAATGGAAAGACTCCCAAAGATTTGGAGCCCAAAGCGTTTCTCGGAATGACTTTATTTGAAACTATTATCCGAATGTACCCAATTTTCCACAAATTAATTATGTTTGTTTTATATCTGTTACCAATTTTAGTACCTACTAGTTTTAGTACCTATGTAGGTACGATAATAAAAAAGCCAATAATATGATACTATAGGAAACTGAAAATATACGTAATCAAAAAAACTTAGGTAAAGTAGATTACATTCATTTTGATCAGAATTCCTAGTAGATTGAAATGATGGTTTTTTTTTTTTTTTTTTTTTATTTATTTATTTGGGATAACAACAGCTTTAGACTACAATTAAAACTTAAGTATTTTGAACTTAACTAAAAGCCAATAACAGTTATCCTCTGAAGGAGTAAATTTAAATTGAGAGCAGAGGACAGATGGGAACCGTAACGTATCGTTAACCACAAGACGACGCCAAAACAGGGAATAATGGAGGGAAAAGAGGGAGGCCTTAGCCCAGCAGTGAGATCATTCAGGCTAGATAAGATAAAGAATATTATCATACTTTTTTATTCCATACGTTGACTATTATAATGCAAACATGACTTACGAGTGGAAATAAATTACAACTTACAAGAATTTAATTATTTGCCTACGAGTGTTGGAGATATTTATTCAATCTCGCTAGTCATGTTTCCTCGGGACTGTAAAGTTGAAATAGGTTCGCAAGTCCGATTGGCAATTAATGTCCGCCTAGCCGGGCCTCAGCAAACAGCATTGTTTATTTGCACGATCCGAAGCCTCTTTGAACAGCCCGTTTAGGTACTTTCCTTTACAATTTGTTGGAAACTCTAATTACTTTGATATTAGAGACTTGAGGTCGTTTAAAAATAATGTTCGTACTGTCGGGGTTGGTCGAGATTTAGCTGGAATTAATGTTTGGATTATTTGAAATATTTAGAGGAAGTAGCTAAGGAATAATAGGAATTCTTTTGATTGGATAGGGAAGCGTAATAAATTCATATTTCAAAGATATTAAATCATTCCATTTTGCCAATCGGTTTTATTCTACTGTCGCTAACTCGAGCCTTAGCAAGAGAGTCCTGATATAATGAAAAATCTTAGCCGACTAGTGCCATCTATATTCCACCCCTACAACAATGACAAACAGTAAAACTGTTTCAGCGCCCTCTACATTTATACTACTAACAGTATACGAACCTTTCTCACCAAACAGTCACCCCGCCGGAGTGGTTCTATTTCAGTCCGCCACGTAGTTTTTGCTACCCCTCGGAAGGTGGCGCTCTCCGTTTTCAGTGAACCATTTTTTGTTCAATGTGCTGGGTAGAACCATGTAGTGTTCGTCTGCAAAAACAGGTGGCGCTCAACGTTATAATTTTGGCTCAGAACAATAACTAAAGCAATAGAAGGAAAGCTAAAATAAGAATTCAGAAAGATCATTTGTACTGTTCTAGCATACGACTAAAAAGACGCGTGAGAAAAGGAAACACTTTTAGCTCTTTGTTTCTACTTCACCCGTTTGGTCACAAGTTGAAAATCATTTGGTTATATTGGTTCTAATTTACCCGACAAAATTCAAAATACATTTATTCAAAGACAGACGTTTCTTTTACTGAACTATTTGACATAGTCGCGTGTGCGTTGTTTACGAGTGTCTAGTGATGGGAATAAAAGTACCGATACTTTTTAATCGACAGATTTCCTGCAGACAATGATTTACACAATTATTTTGATTAGACAATTTACAAAATATTATTTTTACAAGGACTGTTCCATTTTTCAAAAATCTGTAATTGTAATTCTTAATATTTTAGAAATACTGGATAGTCTGTTCAGTGTGTCCAGAGGGATTGATCACGCGAGCAGTTGTAAGTGTGTGAAAGGAAGCGATAAGTAAGTATACCTACAGTCTTTTTTTTTAATAATTTTTATGGCCGTCACAAGTTTTTTACGTTAGTGATAGATTTACCTTTACAATATGCCGCCGCCGTACGATACTTACTTTGTAATATATCGATACTATTATCGAAGTCGTTACATCACTAGCAAAAAAGAAACTTGTGACAACCTTATAAATTGCGAAACAAAAGAGTGTATACTGATCTCTTTCTTACACATTTACAACTGCATAAGTAAAAATAGTACGACCTAATGTATTTTGTTCTTATTTTAGCTTTCCTTCTATAGCTTTAGTTATTGTTCTGAGAATTTTGGTGAAAACAGCTTTTAGATAAAGCCTCTTGTGGACATCAGCCAATAATATTACGAGCAATCGTTTTTTTTTCTAAATAGCTAGTCATTATAAGATCCGTCATGAACGCAATAATATGACAAAACTTTCAAAATGATTGCAAAGTCCTTGGTTTAATGGCGTTTAAGTACGGACATAATTCTTCAAACTTGAAGTGGATGTTATGTAGGTTTTGGCCTAGATCTACCAGTCTTCATAAATATTTATTGTTTACTAAGATTCAACTCTATCCGTCTCTTTGTTACTTTTGTTTGGATGTATGCCCGATTCTTACAATATAATTTAATTTAAGGTGGTTCAATGAGCTCCCCAGCGCCCTCGCAAGAAATAAATTTATTCCGTCTACAATTTAAACATATTAGTGAATATTTTACGTTTTGCGAAAATCGGAAGTAATTCTGTTAAGATTTTAATGATGTGTATTTGGTAACAAATACAAATGTTACCTTCTGCTTTTTTGTTCTACATATAGGTATAAGATTGTTCAAAAACATCGACGGGATAATCTGATTGACAAAAATCTAACCCATGTTTTTTTCTTGCAGGTAAGCAAAAGCAACCTCACCGCCTGACCCCTTCAGCCTTCAGTATCCTTCGGTCTTCGATCAGATAAGTAAAGAAAATACCTATTTGTATGTGAATAGTCGGCCAGTAGCCAGAATGTAAATGCAATCGATCAACCTATTGTAAGGTTCGGTGGAGAAGCTATTCAGTTTTTGCACGACTTCGTTCGTTCGCCTCAATGGACCAGTAAAGAAGCCTTTCCTTGCCTATTTTTTAACTCTTCGAGAACCGTTAGACTTTATCTGAGAACGATAAGAGCCCCTTATTTACGGGTTGTTAGATACTCTATACTCGTTGAGACAATAAGAAAAAAAATATCTAATGTGCTCTAAAGTGGCTATTGCTGACGCAAGAGCTACTCTGCTTTGTACTTATTTACGACTTTCATTTCACCTTCTTTTTATTTTTTATTGATAAATTTTCAAATTTACGTTTATATGACAAAAGCGTTTATACCTTTGGCAAAAAAAAAACTGTCCGCCTTTTAATTCCTATAACACTTAGGTACCTACTTTACTTTCTTACTACGCATTTTTTATTTTATTATATACTATTAGCAATAACTTTATAACGATCTTATTTAACTTCAACATGTCAATTTAAAAGAGTTCAAAGTAAAATGAAGTTGCCGCCTGCAGTTGAGAAATTCATATTTCATATTGAAAAAGTTCCTTTTACCCCTGCGAACGTCCCATATGTCACAGTTGATTCGTCAAAACTCGTTAACTGTGACACATTCTAGTCTTATTCTCTTTTTGGCCGGGCCACTTCCACACTACTGTCTACTGTCTATGCTTGTGTGCTGCACTTGGGTGTTTTTAGTTTTTGTAACGTTCGTTTGTAGGTTGTGGCTTATACTAGAGTCGAGAACGAACCTCTTCATCTAAACTAATAATATAGAGTAGATATATTTATATTTTTTTATGTTTTTGACGTGCAAATATTCGTTCATCATTAGAAAGCTACGTTCAGTAGGCACTAGGAAACATTTTTACTGCGGAAAAATATTTGATTTCTACGGGAAAACTTAATAAGCCGCGGGTGAAACATCGGCGCAAATATCTAATATAAATAATAAATTAAAATACTTACTAATTACGGATATTACATTTTACTTACTAAATTGATTGTATTGCGTTTACTATTGTTATTAATTACAAGCTAGCAATCAGTGGGCCGTGATTATTATGCAAATCCTCATTGTGTAAGCTCAGGGTTAATTTGCAGTAAAACACCTCGGCTGAGCTGACGATTGTTAATAGGTATAACGAAATTGTTCAGTTTGAATTTCTTGTCCATTTACGTCGCCTCCATTATGTCAGCCCGTAATCCACCTCCATAGGCTGACAACGCGTTGACAGGGCACGTTCGCCGAATAAATACGATAGAAATTGTGAGATGGAATTTCATTCCCTATTGCCAGTTCAAGTTCAGTTCGGGCGGAGTGGAAAATTCGTTGGAATGGTTAGTTTAGTAGCTATCGACTGTCGTGGAGCGTACTCGAGCATGGAACATATCTTACCCCATTCGACTACCTGTCGCCGGTGCTCGGTAACTCGGTCACGTAAACACGTTTTGCCTAAAGTTGCCGATCAACGAACCCAAAACTTTCGCATTTCCGTTCACGGCTGGGCCGATGCTGTGAAAACAAAATAGCTTTATGATCATACGGTCAGGAAGATTTCGGTCCATTGATCAGCAAGTCGGACATAGTCGATGTGGCGGGTGACGATAACTTCGTAAAAATATCCGCTACGGGACGGCTCTTCATAAGCCCGGATCGCAGGTTAGACAGATATTTTTATATTTCCTCACAGCTTTAGAAAAATAGGTAGTAGTAGTAGTTTGTCTTTGATCTTCTTTAAAAAATATTATCTTTTTCCTTAAAAATATATTTGAAGAAAAATGTTGTAGATACAGTTCTATTTATTCTTGGATAGTTTTAACCCAGAAATCATGGCAGCGCGTCGATTGTGTTTACGAAGCAATTCACGTCGCAATAAAGGCGACAAAAAAGCGTGTATGATTTTGACAGATAGCTCCGACTGGCAGTTATTGGCAGCAGAGGGCGGGGGGGAGGTGCGCGGGGGCCGGAGGGCGGCCGATTGTTGCGGCCGGATGCTGCGACCATTTCCGTGTTCGGCGCAGCCGTCCGTCCGTCGCGCCGCCGGCATTCAGCGCGACGCCATCGCTATCGACCCTTTAATTACCTACATATCTACTGAAAGCACTTCTACGTGCTTAACCGGAAATAATTCGTGGAAAATTCATATATTGACGCTGGAACTTTTATTGATTTTGATTGAATGGGATTTAAATTTATTTCAATGCAATACTTGCAAAATTCAATTCGACATTTGTATTTTTTGAGAGGAAAATCAAATTAGAGCACCTAGGCTAGGCTAATATAGATCCCTGCTTTCAGTGTATGTAGACAGAAAACATACATAGTGTGGGTAGACCACACAACACACTCTTTATATATTTTTCTATTTATTATTTTTAACTAGCCGCCGCCGCCGGAAACTCTATGAGCCTGCCTTCGGTGCGAAATTCATAGGCTCATTCTTCTTAAATTTAAGTGCTGGGCACTTGTCGGTGGAGTAATTGCCAACTTTCTCTGTCTTCTGCCAACAATTTTACTTCCTGATACGACTTGACATTCATTATTTAGCCTAAAATCAAAATTCGTCCTCTCGTTAAAATATAAAAAAAAACGCACTTAAATTAATAAAATAAACGTGCTTTTCAATCACTCGAATCCCTGATAGTAATCCTATAGAGTATAGATATTTCACGTAGAAATTGGAAAAGAATCTCATGGAAAATTCATAAAATTAACTTTTAAATTTTCAATGCAGGCTCCATTGATTGAATAATACCAGCAATACCGGTATTGTGTTGCACTTCTCGGAAAAGAGTTATGGATTAAAAATAATATAATTTTTTATGCAGTTTTATGTATATTCCAATATTATAAGAGCAGGTATTTTTATTTGAACTTAATATTGAGTTTTTTTATAAGCTCTAGTGTCTAGTATACAGATGAAGTAACATACTAAATATTATCGTGAGAAAACTCATAGAGTCGCGGATGGATAAATCCACATAGCACCATCTATCTCTAATAAATAACATAAGTTTTGTTTTGATATTATTTCACCTTATGAGTTATGATATGACTAGCGAAGAGAAGTGCAAACAGCACAGAAGCGAATTTCCTAAAGTAGAAGTGCAATATCCGCCTCGGTGCTTATTTTAGAGCTCCTTCGTTAAATCTGTCTCGTGTAGGAGTTGTTTGCAAACTTTTCTTCATTAGCCAGGACAGATTAGCAACTATCTTGCTGCTACGTCACAAGATGACCTACTTTGACTTTCCCACTCATTCATTGAAACTGCCCTTATTGCTAATGAGACAAGTTTAATCTGTCTCTAATTTTCGTAGAAAATTTTCATTGAAACAGAGACAGTGTCTGTCACAAGCAAAACTGAAATCTTTGAAATTATTGAGCGTCTGTGCAAGTACCTAACCTTACCTATAGTAGAAAGTATCCCCTGTTCCAAGTATCCCTACCGATCTAGCGCTACCGCAGTAATTAGAGCTCTGACGGGACGGATTAAACAAAGAAAAATATCAAAGTATACATTCCAAACAGATCCTTACTGACAGTGATATTTACGATAACAAGGAAGGCCCCAAAAAAGAACACTGGAAAATATCATTTAGAAAACGCGTAACAAGGGCGAACCTAATTATTTTAATTAAACGAGCAAAACAAATACGAAAAAAATGTAAATGAAAGAATAATAACTTGCAAAAATTCGTTTTTTTTGTACGAAATTGTTTCATTCCAACTTTGTCCTCTCGTTGCGTATTGAATTGTTTTCGGTGCCGAAATTCTTCGTTTGAAATCCTCGATTCAGGAGGAATGTTTTCAGTGGAAGAGAGGACAATTTTTTGTGCATCGGTTGATGAAGCGGACATTGAGCACACAAGCCGCGTTTCGGCGCTCGCGGCCTTTCTCACATAATTACAGGAATGCATTGTGCCCTGCGGGTGTGCGGTGCGGTATGCGGGCCGAAGGGTAGGTGCGGACTGCGAGCCGCCAGCGAACGTGCGCCGTTTACGCTCAGTAATCTGCGCGCAAGTAGTCAACCATGAAAGCTGGGAAAATAAAGCTACTGCCCCAAATTGGCAACATGATGCTCCAGTGTTTTTTCATTCTTTACTAACTTTTAAACTCTGATGTATCTGCTTTTGCTGGTATTTTTCATATTAACAAACGAAACAGTAAAGTTAATGAACTTTTATCATTCGTCGCATTGCGAAAATCCGAGTTCATTTAATATTAAACTTGCAACGGATGCTCACTCCTGTTAGAATGTTTATGATGATTGAAGTAAACAAAACCTGGGCTAATTTCCCGGAACTGATTTCATGAAATATGTTGCCCTAAACAAATATTGAATTAAAACATCAAAATCTATATTGGATTGGGGTTTAAATTAACTTTGCGTAGGTAGTGAATGGTTTACTCCTGTGTACGTGCCTGTGGGGAAGTATTTGTCTGTGATCTCACCTGATGAAAAATTACGATGTGGGATTGTTCTCTTGTCCTAAGAAGACCCATATAAGCGTTCTTTGCGGTAACACATTTGCAGGAATGAGGTCGCAAAAATATAAATAATATATGCAGAAACTGTATTAACCAAGACACTTCTAATCAGAAGTAATATAATCATATTCCCAGAATCAAATTACACTTGTCGTAATCAAAACGTCATTTCTCGTAATAATAACTCACCAACATTTCCATATTCAGAATGGGAAACGACAAAAGGACGAACATCAAAGATAAAATCTTTTAATATCGAGAGCATAACGATAATTCAAAGAATAAATTCTCTCTGATCTTCTTTCCTCTCTGGTTTGTCATAGCATCCTTTTGTCTGGTTAAATAAACAAGACTTCTTTGTAATCTATTGCGACTTCAGTTAAGAAGGAGCTAGCACCTGCTTGTTGTTTAACACTCCGCATCATGTTGTCAATTTTTCTGTGCCAATGTTGCGCACATTACAATTTTCGATATCTAAATTGTCAAAACCACAGAAATAGAAGAAGGTGTTGGGAGCTAGCGCCTGCGACTTCTTCTAATCTGTTGTCAAGGTAAAATCACGATCTACCTACGATAAGCTAAGCATACGACGCATGCACGTTTTAGATAAACCTTCCATTTCCAGAGCCCGGCATAATCTGGCTAAGTGCGCCGCTCGTAGGGACGTGCTGGTAATTTCGGCTGTCGGATGCCGTTGTTTCAGCGTCACGATCGACGCCCGCGATCGGCTGCGGGAATCGAACCCCCACCCGCGGATTCGTACACGTCTGACACCCTTCAGATAACGCCACTCAACTAACTGCTCATACCAGAAACCCTACTTAAACACTACGCATTACATTTCTAGCTCCAATAGTTTCTGAACGAATAAACCTGAAAATAAGAAATTCTCGCCCGCAACGCAAAGGATTAACACGGAAAAATACCGTCTTTGGCTTCTTTTTACTTTTGACAGTCATCTCTCTGATTAAAAGTGTTAGGAGCATTGCGAACGAAGTTTAAACCAGTAAAGATATTTTTCTAAAGAATTTGTTCTTTTTGTTTCAAAATCGGCTTGCCCCAGTTTTGTTCTGAACTCTTGATCCTGTCTATTAAGTATATATTTCTGCGGTTATACTTGTTATGTTAACAATGTTTTTGTAATCCTGTAATATTTAATGAAAGAAAAGAAACAATTTGATCAATTTTGAAGAATCTCTATACCATAGTAACCAAGATAGTTCTAATACCGTTTCTTAAATGCCAAAAGTTTTATATTTATTTTACCTCCTGTCATAAAGAGATGCTTCAGTACTCGTTTCTTCCGAAATAATATGCAACAGCTTATCACTCTTCACTCTTCCAAGTGCTCTTACTAAAACATGTTCCAATAAACTCTCTCCAAAGTATTTTGAGTTACTTACTTCAATTCTAGGAAGACACTTCTATTTCACTACTTAAATATTCCCTTCAGTACTTGCAATTAAACATTGACTGATACTTTGTTCCTTCACTCGTGCTGTAAAATTAAGTAGAACCGTTTAAGTATCCAGAAACTTCCAGCTATTTAACTAAACGTCTTGGGACTCTTTACTTGAGTGAGTGTGTGCTTTATTGAAAACTTTTCAATGTAAACCGCAAGTCCATACTTTGTAGCGGAAGCACATCCACTTAGCAGCTATTTGCCTACATTGTCAAACAGAACTGATAGTTTCATAAAGTTCCATGCTTACTCAGTTTAGAAACGTGGATCTCTCTTGTTTATCATTTTTGCTTACATTTTATGCTATGTAATATAAAAAATATGACGTAGAACTACTGGGTTGCGTGGATTATTATGATATGAAAGTAACAAAAAAGCCGTCAGATTCAGCTTCAGTTCGTTATTTTCTATTTTCACAAAAAGTTTACAGAATATAATTGTGTAGCACACTGCTGTCATTCCATGAACAATACAATAGCGGATGCCATTAGGTTTGAAAATTCGTTACGGCTAATTAAGCTAAAAGATAAAATATAAGTACAACTATCAGAACTGATATGCTGCCTTATACTTGTTACGAACGTTTCATTCGTTACGACAAGTCATCGTATCTTGTAAACACGCGTATTTTCTGCAGACTTTTTATGGTTCCTTTCCAGGAAAGGCAAATACGCTCATAAAGGAATACGCCCTTAATAATTTGAGAGCCCAAACAAAACTTCAGTGCCTATTTCTGTCTGAATTGCACGGAATGTTGAATCATAACGGATGGTTGTAAAAACTTTACTATCACTCGCGCTCAGCTCGATTCTCGGTGGTAACTTGTTAAGTCTTTGTATCTTTTTGGTTGCATAATTTTCTTTGTTAAGACGTTGTTGAGAGGAACTGTGAATCACGTCGTATTACCTTTTCCCCGAGTGCGGTCGCCGGCGCACAACTCAGCCCCACAATTTTCACTCTCTCGGCGAAACATTGCAATTTTCCTCTTCAAACATTTTGTCCTTGTCTTCTTGTTGGATTAATCGCATCACGAGACAGCACTACTCCGACGTTTAATTAAGACATCTATTTCTTGCAAATTTAAGAAGGTTTTGTGGGCACATCAACATTGTAATACGACCATTTGTTTTATGTCCTGTGACCCTAACGCAGCTTATTTGTATAATTAAGTCATCGTTGTGGTGGTAACGCGAGAAGGTTATGGTCTGCTAAATTAATACATGCCGCAGTGGTACATAGAAAATTATATGTTAAACCCTTTAACGACTCTAACGAGCAGGGATAATTTGTTTCATTGCTCTGTAATTAGGCATGACTTTGAATTTCATATGGTATTATTTACAACTCTACGAAAAGTTAATGATATCCTAACTGCAGAATGTTTGGCACCGAACGTTCCTCGGTAGAAAATATCTGTCATCATGTCATTAGGATATGCGCCAAACACGACCAAAAATTTCCCTAATAAGTGAACGTACAGCTGTATGTTTCGTGCAGAATTTTCTGCAGTTACGTTCTGGCACTAAGAAATTGTTTTTTTATCAGAGTGGAAATTCCAGTAAGCGGACGCATCGTCATCTATGACGTCGACTACTAGATTCCTACTAACACACGAAACACTCAAAGATACAAGCCAGGTTTTGACACACTACGTATACAAGATCTTTGAATTATGATCAAAGAAATGAATAAAATATATTCTTAAGACCTCTGACATGGTTTACTGTCAAATTACTTTGAATTGTAATGAAAACTTGCGTTCATAAATTATGTCCAATCTCGGTACGTAAAAGTTGGCGTTGCTTTTTTGCTCAAGTCCCGAGTTTAGTGCAAAGTGTTTTTAGATTGTAATTCGTGATAAAACCATTAGTTAACACCAGCGACCGCTAAAGTATACCTAACATAGCTTAGGAAAAGTGACCTTCACGTCGGAAAAGTGAAAATCTTTGCCTAAATAAGGCTATCGTAATTTAAAAAATAAAAATAAGCACATACATATTTTTCAAGATGGAATTCAGTATTTCCGTAACCTTGCCGATTTTAAAGTTAGTTCTCCAATTATTAAAGGTTAACAATGTGTGTACCTGTTAATATGAATGCGTCGTAACCGCTTTTGCAGTGCGTGGGTGAACGTTGGTTCATTTCCCGAGTCGAGGCGTGGGCAATTTCCTCGCATTTGTCGCTCTGCCGGCCGCGCCCTCTATTGCCAATAAGGCACTCATTCATTTCTGTTGTTTCCCAGCATTGCACTTCTGAAGTCCTAGGAAATTCCGAATGTCTTCTGTAGATTTCAACAATTCCTTGTATTTTATCTTCTAAAGGATTATCTGGAAAAGCTCCACTAACATTTTGAAAAATAAAATAGTGAGACGTAGAAATTCTGCGCGTTTCTTTTCTTTTATCAGTTTGTGAACGGCTGAACGATCGCCAATAACTATTTGGTTGAGTCTTGCAAAAACAACATCGGCCAGCTTTTATCTGAAACATATAGGTACCTAAGTATACATTTCTTTACTATTCATGTCTCCAATCTCTAATTAAATAATATGAATCTTCAAGTTCAATCAAAGTGGTATATTTTTTCTTAAAATCCCAAATAGGTAGAATATTTTTTTAGATTTATATTATTCTATCATACAAATTGTTCTTGAATTCATGTTTTAAAGCTAAAATAATCTTGTTTGTTCAATTCCCAGCTGCGCGTCACTTGTCGTATAATCGTTTTATTTCGCTGCTGAAATGTGCCTGCAGACTTTGCCCTCGCTCCGTATATTTACGGAGGTTCCATTAGCGGTAGGCCAATCGTCCCTTGGGAAAGCGCGAGTGTTGGAAACCACAGCTGGGAGACGTCAGCACTTAGTTCCTAACAACACCTCGGTCACTCGAGCACGTCTAACGTTGTCAAACTTCAATCCCGAGATGTATTTGTGCCACAGTGAGTGTATCGTACAACTTGAACACCATATTATGAGCGCGCTTCTCACGCACCTGCTAAGATGTCACGTATGGTAATGAGATTGATACACTGCAAAGCCGAGATCAAAGGCGGCATTGTCGCTCAGGTATTCCATAAGTAAAGTAAAATCGGATAGAATGGGATATTGACGGATCATGTTCGAGGTCGTAAACCGGTTGGTGACGAAATGCGGTGGAACTTTCCGATAACTCTGTCTGACGGCATCCCTGCCATGTCATCGAGCGGTGACTTCAGAACTATAGGTAATATAGCACGAACAATATATATTTTCAATACGTAAGGAATTGCTTTTAAGTGCCTTTGTTCCAATAACACCCCATAAAATGGAAATAGAAGGATAACCGCTATAAAAACACGGTTCACGTTATCCGCCTTTATTGAGTTCGAACGTATACAATACAATAAGAGAATGCGGCAAAATAAACAACGAACCGCGTCCGACCGAATTGATTTGCAAGAGAGTCACTCTGACTCTCTTGAATAAGCTTTCAAGCGTCAGTCAGCGATCGTGAATGTAAAACTAAACAAAACGATAAAAAAAAAAGTAATAAAAAAATAATGCTTTTAAAGTTGGTTTGTGATTATGACCTGCCAGCGTTAAGCTTAATAAAAGAATTTAAGCAAAATGAACAATAAACTACTCCCAAAATGTGGCAACACTCTTTCGACGTGAAATACTCACCACGTCACTGTTTTTTCGGCGGCGTTGACGTTCTTTCATGGCGGACGATGAAATAATAAAAAATGTTTTAAAAAGTGATGAGAGAAACGAAGTTTGTGGACAATGTCTGGCTGTCCTCTAATACGTGCGAAAAAACAATAGCACAAAAAATATTACACTTCTTTTCTGCACTCGTTCGTATAAAATAATAAAACTGTAATTTTCCGAGGTATAGCGAACAGTCAATTTAAACGAACGTTAAACTGAATAACCTATACAAATTGCTTGGTTTTAAAAGCCGCTTGGGACTATTTCACTATAATACAGCCGTGAATAATAGCCTATGGAGCCAACCGAGAAAATGTGATAAAAATTGTTTTTAGCGTCAGCTTGAGGGCGTAAATTGCAGGGTTGAGCTGCAAAAACAATTTCCTAGTGTCAACTGTGCTGCACGGCGGCGGAGCGGGAACGGGTGAACTTGTTTACTCGACTCAACCGGACGTAAAACGGAATTATCCGGATACCGCGGGCGAAATGATATGCGCGTTGTGATCAAAGACTTGTTCAGGTAATTGTATTGATCTTTTGTAGATCGTTTATTTTATTTAACGGTCAAAACAAAATAAATTGGAAATACAATTTTCCGGTTGGAAACAGACATTTCCTCTCGTTAAAAGCATGTTAAAAGAAGTTTGTAAAAACTGTATTTGTAAAAGATTCTTTACACATTGTCCACTAGAGATTGACACCTAGAAACAAGCACACAAACATTGTACCTGTTTATGAAAATTTTGAAATATGCGCTGCAGGGTCAAAGACCAAAAACTGAAAATTGAAAATTGGTATCCATTTCCCGTGACGTAGCTCATTATGGGCACCGTTTGTGCTGATTAATGTCCGTCTATTGGCGTTAATGAGACGCAGGCTGCCGTACATTTGCTGCCTGCTGCTGGCTTGTTCGCTTCTAACACATCTATTTAATAGTCCTGAAGGCTCGCCAATTAGTGCGAGAAACTAGATTTATATTATTCAAATCCTGAGGCACGGAGACACTCGCCATATTATTATTTAAACAAATTGGTGATATCCTGGATGATGATAATCAAAAACAATAATTATTGTTTCTCGAATCTTATGAGGTTTGTATAGAAACTAAATACATTTCAACTAAATTGATTTACAATTTCTGTGCGAATTACATAGGTATCTAACAGCAGCTGTAGAGTTCTCGTGCGTACAAAATAACCTCGATCCGACCGTCACTTTTGTCGTATCAAATCAACAAGCACGCAATACACTTACGCTTTGTATTATTTATAAGCTGGGCTTTAGTTCACGTGAATAGATATACCTACTCGTAAACTGGGTCTCAGCAGGCTTCCCGTCGTAGTAACAATAGAAATAGTAATTTCGCTGAATATCTAGTATGTACAAACTTGAATCTACACTGTAATTACGCCCTGATGGTGGCATTACATTGTTCAGCAACTATTCGAACCTCTCAACTTGACAAGAGAGGAAGTACCTACTTACATTTTCCCGACATCCCTTAATTCTTGAATTTCTGCTTCAGAGACGAACTGGACTTAATAAATTATGCAAGAACTACGCGGGTAATATCATAAAATTCCCCAAAACCGAGCCCTCTAAGATGACAGCTTTTAAGCTGTCCTTTTGGGAAATCTTCTGTTGAATTAATGTCTGAACTGTAGGTTATAGATACTAGGTATAACATAATACACACAGACAGAAATATTTCAGCATAAGGAATAAAGGTGTCATTTTATGTATGATATATGTTATATTCCAACTTTAGCAATTTAAACTTTAATAAAATACAGGTACCAGGGAAAATCAAAATTTAAACTCATGCTTGCCTATGACGTTGGCAACAATTTGAGAAACTTTCAAGCAAAAGATTGAAGAATCACGTCAAAAGGACAATTTGAAAGTATCAATCTTGGATTCAAAAAGTTCTATCGGAGTTCGAACGAGACTGGGAGTAACAAAACTTTATTAATATCACCCATCCGCGCGGTAACATCCTTCTCACTTTGAGTGCCGCTCTTTGCTACTTACCAATGAAGTGAATCGACTTATTCTTTTATCAATTTTTGTACTTTAAGTACAAAGTTGGAGGAATAAAATAAATAAAATTAGCCACTAACAGTCCATGAAACTGATTATATTCAAACTTCAAGTGCTGGTGTTGTAGAAAACGAAATGTATCCAACCTTAGATGGATTGATTGTGTGGATGGACCGTAAAAAAAGCTTCTAGGTGATCTTCCATCCATCATTAACTATTTATTGTCTTGATTACCACTAGCTGAAATAAAAAAAAAATACTACTAGATCTGCATTCAAAAAAGATTTTGAGAAAGTTGCTCATATTTTGTGCAGACTAAGTATTCCTGTTTTTTTTTCTTCAGTTTATTGTTAGGTACATCAAAAACCAATTCGATACATGTAGGTAATTAAGTAACAAAATGAAATCGCTACTTACGCTAAGCAAACATTACTTACTTTGCGAAATAACGTAGTTCAAAATAGACTTCCCCGAACTGTCAAACCATTTTAGAAAAGCTTGACGAAGGTTATATTTTGGAGCATCGATGAATATTCACTTATAAGGTATAATGATTTCACTATTAAAGCCAAGGGCCTATTAGATACTGACTTGTTTAGTAACTATAGTAACGAAAATATCCGACTTATTTTATAATTGCTAATCGAAATTACTTGCTAGAGTTTTAAATTAACTTTATCAAACTGTCAATCCATTATAAGAGAGGAGTGACGAGGGTTCTATGTAAGTGGGCTGACGAAACACTTTATATAATATAACGAGAACTTGTCCTAGAAAGAGGGCCTATAGACAATTAGGTATATGAATTTGTACTTAAGAACTGTTACTAAGAAATTATTTATGTCGATGAAAAACTCAAAGAACTAAACAGTTTTTCTTTGCATTAAATTAAATTAATACTAAATCAATATATTTCTTTTACGGACTTTTGTTCCAAGACATTCATCAAAAGTACTTTTGAAGCTACCGAAATGAATAAAAATCTCAGAGGTGAATATACGGTAAAACCTCTCTTTGCGAGGATAAAGCTCATTTTACCTTCTTCGTCTCAAGATCAACTCATATAAACTATATGATACTATTCTTTTAGCTGGGACGTAAAGTTGTTTGCTTGGTATACTGTTTCGGCGATATCACCCGCACAACTTCAGAATTTAAAAAGTCACAGTCAGAACATCTCAAGGAAGAAAGCAATTTTTAAAATCAAACACTTCATTTGATAACAAATCAAATAACTGCGTCCAAGTATGCACTATGAACAACAGAAGTAACTGATAGATTACTTAAATAATTTTTGTTAAAAAAAATATAGGTAGGCAGTACCTATAGGTAGATTTTTACTGAATTGAAAAGTAGCAACCGTTCTCCATTTAGTATTTTCTTGTCCTAAGTCTCGCTATCAATGTGAGCAGAGCAGCGTGCAAAGCGAGCTGTAATCTTTAATATCCGCCCTGTAGTCTACTCTGTACCTTTCTACAGCTTCTTTTCAAATGAAATTATCTCCAAATGTTCCTTATACTCAGCCCATTCTGCACTACCAATATTAGATTAGGATCTCCTATTTAAACTGGACGGGTACAAACATCAATTCAATCTATATTTCGTGTGTATTGTGTACCGAGTCAAAGAAGATGAGTGTATTGGGAGCGATATTAGCTTATCATGGGAATACGGAATAAAAGAAAATGTATTATCATAAGTATAAAATTTATCTTGAACATAAAAGACTTAAATGGTAACTCCTTTTAAATCACGTAGGGTAGAGTTGCGTATATTGTACCTACTGGCGCCACTGGCGCCTAAATTGTACCTCTTCAATATCGCTACTAATTTACTTCACGTAGGTAATTAGGAATTATTTATTTACTTTCGGAAAGGTTTTTATGTATTGTATAAATTTTTTCATCTATATAGATGCACCCGTGCGCAGCGGGTTTCTTGTTGTCAAATCAATATGATTAAAATAAATACTATAGTTGAGAGTTGAGGTTCCATAAGATATGACCAAATTCCAACTAGGGAAGCACGAAATTATGCACTGCTTATTCTGTTCAACTCAGCTAGTATTAACATAATTTGTCAACACGGAATTTGTGACGGAGTATTTAGCGAGAGCCCGACCGCGGCACTTTTGATCTCGTTTAGTGTGTGTGTGTATCACTTAGACTTAAACACTCCACACCACATTGCCTCGTGTAACATAAGCTAATTGTTTATGTAAAAGATACAACAACGAAGCTAAGTGAGGGAATAGCAGATTTCACCGGTTTCTGCTGTTTCCTTTAGGTGAATCTACTCCTTTACTCTGAATAATATTATTCCTATCTAAAATCAATGAGAAGATTACCTATTTCAGTCACACGTACGAATTCAGGGATACCTTTCTCTCGTTTCCATTCATGAGCTTTTTGCTTTTTATAAAGTTAGTTTTACAATTACTTTCAGTACAGTAAAGTAGATTAAAACCCTGAAAACTCCCAATTAAACAATGCGTTTCACAACAACCTGACATTGTTTATATTCCGTGCACTGTATTGGAAAAGCGATACGTAGCGATATAATAAATTTGCTATGCAGTGTAAAGTGCCTGCTTATTACTCATGCGTGTTTTTATCGGAATTTCCCGCGGAGTGATGCTGTTTGGTACAGGCGCCAGCTTTTCCCCGTCTCTCAATTAGTGCGGGCATACAGAACTGACAGACTTAAGTACTTAGCGTCCTCCGGGGCGCGAGATAGTCTGGGCTACGTCGACAGCTAACCGCACGCCGCAGTTGGTAACGGATGAGTTTTCGCTTCTAGCTCGTCTTGTTTCGGAGACCGATACGAAGCAATCCAATTTTCTGTATGCAGTCGAAAATCCTGGCGCACGAATTTGTTGCCGCCGCGGCGGTGTGCATTGTACTTCGTGTCTGTATTCCGAAGCTGACATGTCGGCTGACAACATGGCAATAACCCGTTGTACTCTTTGACATTGCAAGCAACCCTTTGTTTAAGCGCCAACATATAGTAATATTATTTTACTAGATTTAAATATTAATACCTAACTTAGTTAGGTATAACCAATTTCACTTAATAAAAATCGGTTTTCCGTATTGCTTAGGTATAAGTTTCCTATTTTATCCTAAGAATGAGATAAAGACATGAAAATTCGGTAGGATGTAAATTTTTTCAGTCTAAGTAAATCTTAAGTCTAAGTTAATCAATAGATTTCATGATCATGACATCACATCGCTTGTACCTACCTATATAGCGTCGTCCACAAGTTATAAAAAATCATGCCATAATACTTATCGCTGCTTCGAGAAGGTACTTAATGGGTTTAAAAATCAAAATGGCACGGTTTTATTATACATCCGTTTGAATTATATGAAAAGAAATTATCCATTTGTTTATAGTGGCCTATGTCACGTCCATATGGCAACCGTAAGAAATCCTATTGTCATTTCTCAAAATTCCGCGATGTCCCGGGTTCGGGCGACCCTGTCCGAGGGATGTATCGGCGGGACACCACAATACATCACGTTTTATGCGTGACAAATAGTCTCGAGTTAGGCGGAATCGCTTTCCGATCCGCCCTGACAAATAACGTTAGGTCAGTGACGCGTATCTTCCAGTTTTCGCGGAGGTCTCAATTTTGCGTGCTTTCGTAGTCTAGTCGTGTGCGCCTTGACTCTTAATCCGGTCCGGGGTCATTGCTGCGATTCCCATCGGGGTACAGCAATTTCGAGTTTAGTTAAGACTCTAGCTGATCACTAGACTGTCTAATTCATTTTATTAAAAGGACTTTATCGGAAATCTGTAGTCGATTTTGCGCATAATTTTTACTCGATCGCGATCGTTTCAGTCTTCAGAAATTGTGAAATCTTGAAGAAAAATCCCACTTAGATTGAGCACTTTGAGTTTATCCAAGCTAAAACTACCGCAAATTCATGTGTATGTGAGTGGTGTGTGTCCGGTCCTTTATTTGTCCGGACCTCTTCTCTCAAACTACTTAAGAAGTGAAATGAAGATATAAGTAGGCCGGATATGTATTTTCCTGCTCAGCGCCTTACATAACCTTTTACCATTCCTTTCAAAGTTTTCTAAAATAGTGTAGGAAATAACGGACAAGCGCACATAGTAACCTCAACTTTTGGTAATTATGCCATGTGCCTAAGCAGATAATGTTCACTAGGTCATACCAAGTACTTTTAGCTACGGTCGCAATAGCTATTTATGTAACTGTTGCATAATGAGGGATATTTAACACGAGTGTGGTTTATGAAACGAGCGCAGCGAGTAAATTATTAGTTATATTATTAAATGCTGTGATTCTTCTGCTCTTTCTGGTGTAGGCAACTATATTATGCCAATAACACTGAAATCGTATATAGAGATTGGAAGACTAAAAAGAAATCAAGCTTTCAGCCAAAAACTTTAAAAAACTGGTAAAATTGAACGAGTTTAATTTGTTCTTTTCCAATTTTGATAATAAATAAAACAAAGCACAATACTGAACGATTGTGTTCAACTCATCTGTACAGTAATACGCAAAAGGCGAATTCGAATCACGTTGAGAGTTCGGTCCAGTTGATTGTTTTCTGAACTGTTTCTGTGAGTTGGACGCTGTTTTAATCTACCAACAATAGGTACGGGCCGCGATATGGTAGTTTATATTAGATATCGTACACTGAGCATGGTATTACCATGTACAATGCTGCCGCAAGGCTCACTGAATTACAGCGGGTGCGTTGTCGTGCCTATTGTACTCCACCCGGGCCGGAATAATACACAAATCTTTTATTCAAGTGCCCTGGCCCCAAACGCCAAGAAAATAACAAAGATGAAGTCGGTGCTCATTGTGCCCCTCTCAATAGGATTTTGACGGACTCGTATAGCGGTCTAGAAGCCGCATTTAGCGATGCATTGTTGAGAGATGCCGACCGTAATACTCAGTCTCCGCGAAAAAAGATAGCTTGTGCAATTTCCGCATTTGAATTCCTGATTTTTTTAAAATTCTCTTTGACTCTTTTAATCTTCGTAAACTCCGTGAACGCTGTCGATGTTTAGGTATAACCATGGTATAACATTAACATACTTCAAAAAAAATGCCAACTGCCACATTTTATGTTTTATTTTGTTGGAGGTAAAATTCATTAAAATTTTCTCAGTAAAACATCCATCAGTTCAGGTGAACTTACGAGTTCATCTTCTTTCTTGTTTAGATTTGTGCAACAGTTACATTTTGAAATCGTTACTATCTCGTACCAACACGCGACTAACAGCAATAATGTTGATAATAGATTTCGGTCAATTGTTTTTGTTGTCCTGATCAACGTTTATTGCCTTATTTGTATGCGGGACCAATCCGAAAAAAGGTTCAGAGGCGTTCAATAAAATTTTATCTCTTTGAAAAGAAATGATCAATTTTATTCATTGTTTTCAGCTAAGTGCTGAAAGAACACGTTTCGAGGTGCTACGAGACTGTTCACTTTGGAAGACCAAATTTAGTTTCAGGAAACAGCACACAAACGAGCTTCTGGTTAAACACCAGCAAAGATATTAGCGCCTTTACCTTGTGTTTTATAAACATGAAAGGATTCTCAGCTCCTCGCCTTCCCGCTTACGACCGCAGATGGCTGCGCTGCACCCTTCTCCCAGTAATTTACATTTAAATCGAGATAGAAAAAAATCGCCGCTTTCTTCTTTCATAAAGCAAACATCGCTGGACGTGCATTCAGTACACGTGCAGCGCTGTAATTGAGTTCATGATTTGCAATCGAGATTCGGTCTGCTGAAAGTTACGTTCAGATCGATAGTGCAACTTTTTACTTGTTGTGTACATTAACTTAAATAGGTGCACACAGAAAAGTTTCTAAGCTTCGTATTTTCCTTGTACCTACACACGAACTCTTAAATCCTTTTCTTAACTCACCTTTTCCTTGGACGGAAGTGGGTTGCGCCCTAAAAGGTACTGAGATAAAACGAACAAACGTCACGGGTGCCCCGAGCAGCTCCTCGATCGAGACGTAAGCAAATGTGGATGGCTCAAGTTTAATGAGCCGTGTGCTACCACAGTATCTAACTTCGTGCAAACTCCTATCTAAATATCGATTTTTCAGCTTTTCTTCGGGATTAAGCAGAATCGTTGGAACTTTTACGTGGGTAATCTTTTTGATAAACGACTTTTTACTTCAATAGCGCCTCATTCACAAAATTCACTTTTTTTTTTTGTGGAAATCTATTACTGGCACAGTTGTTGTTCGGTCCAACCTCTGGTCTGGTTTCTGCTTAAGTAAAATTTTCTTTTAGAACCCGCATTGCGATTGCGTTCCATCGAATATAAATTCGGGAAGCATCTGAAAATGTAATATGGATAAACAGAGACGATTCCGCCCGCATTCTTAGCGGAGGCAATTTGTATGTAGTAAGTAAGCCTACATTTTGCTTCAGTAACTCACCCTTCGTTGGGGATCTTCCGCTAGTAAACTTCACGCGTTACTATTAATCATACGTCGGCATTATCTACGCCTCCATGTGTCGGCGGATGCGGCTGATGTGATGTACCTAAAGCAGCGCCACCTATATATACCAATTTTTTATCGTCATGCTTTTGTTACGTAAAAACGATATTCGCTTATTAGTTGGTGAATAGCTTAGTTTCAGGATCCTGATTTAGCTTGTTAAGATCTGCTGCGCCAGTAAATATGAATGCGACGTGAACGTCTCATTAAACAGTCTCTGTGCGGTTCGGTATGCCGAATAGACGCGGTGGATCGAGCTTGATTTAGCCTTCTCAAATACGTCTGGATGCATGTATTAGCATACTGCGAGCGTGGGTATTACGCAGAAACAATTTCATTTGAAAGCAGAATTCGAACAATAGTGGATTAATTTCGCTAGAGTCGGGAAATTGTTTTTTATAAAGCTTATTTTTTACACTACGTTTTATCTGGTGCATAGTATATTGTTTGGCACAGTTTCTCTCGAGTATAAATCTCGATAGAGACTGTGGATTGATGTCGCGCAGTCCGTCAATGGGCGTGCTCTGTGCCGCAGCAGCATTCCTGTGCACGATCAATGCGCCGTGGCTCCGTGCACACAATAGCATCTTGTACCCCATCCGGAATATACAGCCATTGGCTTACGTAATACTATTTGTCACCCAAATAATAGTCTGATTGTACACAACACAGCTCTAGGTAATTTCAAATCTGGGGTGGCCATAAATTTTATGCCTCTCTTATTACTTTTATATTTGCGTTGGGCTGGTTTAATAAATCATTTGAAAGTTTAGATAAGCAAGGCGTAAAATATTTGGATTGTCCCGGTGTAAGAGTGTGTAGAGTTTTATTAGTCCTCAAATAAATAGCCGAGTAAATCAAATTAATGCAAAAACTTTGCGAGAACGTTTTAATTATGCAACAATATTCTTCTCTGAACCGACTTTTATTATAGTAGCCGACGTGAAGTTTTCGGTGAAGATATTATTTTAAGAAACACGAACGCCATGAATACTTTACATCAGAAAGTTAAACTCGCGGTTTAAAAACAACAAAGCTGCTTTACCTAGTTGAAATAATTACTATGACCGTTATCTGTTGGACGTTGAACGTTTTGGAAGGATTAATTTAGAAAGTTTATTTTAAAACTTAATTTAATGCTGGATCCCATTAGCCGTTTGTTTGCGGAGCATTGTGGCTCGCAAGCCCTTCGATCGTGAGCCCGTCACCTCACCCGCCACCTATCCGGCCCGGCCCCGCCCCGATAGGGACACTACGCCATTTGTTTCCGATGACACTCTAACGGACTTCGCGCTATTGAACTGAGCACTCCGAAAACAACTTACTAATTTGCACGAGATAATAGCATCCAGTTACGACAATCTAAAATTTGTTCAGGCGTTTAAGTGACCCTCCATCGTGATTGGACGAGAAAATGAGGAAAGGGCCATTTTAATCAGTAATACGAACTAGGGTGCCTGGAAAGCTAATACGATGGAAAAAAGAGCAAAGTAAATAGAGTGTCGCGGTCGTGCCTGCGTCAACACTCTCATCGTAATTGCAAATTGCGTGGTGGGGAAAGAGACAACTCGAACCTGTCAGTTTGTTTGCTGCCCTACACGCTGGAGCGGCATAATGAAATTATTATTCATAGCATGTCGCCACAATTATCTTGTGTTTGCGATGTCAGCTGCATGTATCAATATTTCGCTAATGACATCTCGATGCCATTAAATCGTAACAAGTGTTTGTAATTGCCTATCATGATTAAATCATTTCAATCAGCTCACGTAATAGGTACATTATTACAGAAGTAGAGTCTGAAAAGAGAACAGGCATAGAATCGGAGGGCGCACATTTGTATTAACTATAACACGGCTGGTTGCGTGGCGTTTATGCCTAGGTCTTTGACCTAAAACCTCCAAAATTTAATGTAGAAGGTTACTGTTAAAGACTTGGGCATAATCCTCACATGACCAAGCGACAGTTAATTAAATACAAATGCGCGCCCTCAAATTCCATGCCTGTTCTCTTTTCGAACAGACTCTAGGTAATTTTTTTTAATAATAATAATCCCTTAATGATTCGAATACCTTATGTAAGTATATTTAGTATTTACGCAGAACTGCTTTTGTACTAACGGTCTTCTAGACATTGTATGGCCTCTTTTACTGACGACCATTATGATAAAAAGTTCAAAGCAATAAATAGATTCCAAGAAGGATTTCTTGAAATAGAAGGTATAGTTTATTTCTTAGTTGGTTCTAAGTTGCTATAAATATCTAGGTAATAGCAACCGGTATCCCATAGCGAAATAGGAAGCCCTACAGTTTTGTTATTCAACCCGTCCAGTCTAGTTATGTGTACCTATGAGTAGAGTCTGTTTCAACTCAATTAAATTTACTTATTTTGGACTGGGCATGTTTGATCCAAATATTATAATTAGGTAGATAACACAAAATTGGAAATGGATTGAAAACAAATATACCTTACTTACTTATCAACAAATTGAGCAAAATAAGTCGTCAAATATTTTGGAAATGTGTTTAAAAATGTGTCAAAGATATTTCACAATATCTGTAGCATAAGGTGTAGGTACATACTCGATTACGAACGACGACGCTTGCAAAACCGCTACAAATATTATGTCGCCAAAACTACACAAAATATCTAAGCAAGTCCGGTTAAGCAATAGCCCACTAGCCGTGATTGCTGAGTAAACACTTATTGATGGCGACAGGGCCCAGTAATGGACGGGGAGAAGTTTTGCAGGGCGGAAGCGGAGTCAAGAGTTGGCTGTGGCGCGACCTGCCTGCTACTTTATCACTTGGCTCGCGGCCTACGCATCGCCTGCGATTTCTCTCTGTTTCCTCGACAAGAGTAATCGCCCCCTCCCCAGAGACGGGGAAAACTAACTTCAAATTGGCTGGCGAGTTTCATGATCATGTTAGAGTATATTAATACTATATTTGTCTCATAACTTCATATAGAATACAGTTGTATGCCCCGCGAGTTTGTTCCGAGAAAATCAATTTGAGCGCCGCGAGGGGACTTCCGGTTATATTGTCCCGGAAGGCCATTGTCTATTATCTATTAGCTTGTTTTCGCATACAACAGCGAGTTTTACGAACTGGGGAGAGCGATAGCTGCCAGTTTTATAAGTGAAGTTGTCGTCGGGATATGGGCCGTCTATTGTGACCGGCGGGTCCTGACGGAAGGACGGCGCTGATTCAATTTTATGAGAAAGTAAGCACTAACTCTCGGCGGTTGCTCACTGCGAAGGCACAGTCAAGATCTTTATTTGCGAAACTCAGAATATGTCGTCTCTTTCTTATGCAAATGTCTAAAAATGTTTGTGGATGGACTAGTGTAACTTAAAATACTCATACTAACCCCTGTTATTTGTTGTAAAAGTATAATAAATAATTCAGAAGTACGATAAAGCCTTTAAAACTTTCAGCCTGAAATGTGGCTACATTCCATGACCTATGCGAAAATCACAACTAACCGCGCAAATTAGAAAAGTTTTTATACAAGTCATTGGTCTAATGTGCAGATCTACTGTTCTAGACGAGACTCCAATTTTCGGAAGCAAGAATCTTGGCAAAAATTTTATTTACTTGATTTTGATTTTTAATATTCTTTCGTGCTCTTTTATCTCATCTTTCTTTTGACACTGTTCAAAACAGGGTGGCGACGAGATAAAACTGTGCTATTAATATAATTAAAAATGTCTTTGTTTGTAAATTGCTGCTGAAGACATTAGCTGCGTCTCTCTTTCTCTTTTGTCATCTTATAGTGTGTCCAGTTTTTGTTGGAAAAATGTAAACAGAATTTAATATCATTAAGTGTGTTATCTAGACAAAGCGAAAAATATAAAACGTACGAGTAGGTTACAGATAAATACAAAATCTAATAGATGTTAAAAATTCTTTAGTCGTTAGATAGAATCAATTAAGTACTTACTTTTACTTAACTCCCATGAGAAAACTAAGTTTTACGGCTTTAAATTAATGAAGTTACGGCTGATACCGTGTTTAGGAAAACTAGCTCAGAATATTATATACTGTGTATTTTTTTTCTGTTAACGCTTAATTTAGCACATCTACCATTATCATTAAAAATCACCTATTACTTACAGTCTAGTAATTTTAAAAAAGAATAGAAAAGCGCATTTAAAATTCAGTTTGCCTTTCATTTTTATTTAATGTTAACTTCATTTTATGAATATAAACTTTTTATTTCAGTATTTTTCCCAAATCATATGAGAGGCCTTAATATTTGGTTAAAAACTCTGACACCTAGGGTCCATTTGGTTAACCGAAGAAAAATAGAAGAAGAATATAAATTTTAGTCTTCTTTAAAAGAGTTCTGAGTAGGTAAAGTAATGGATCTTCTTAAATACGTAACTATTGAACGATGTAGGTACCAATGTATCAATTTGTAAATGGAATATACTTATTTACATTCCTATATTTTCTAGAGCACGTCCAAGCGCTTTTGCTCCTAAGTATGATATCGTAAGTGGCTTACCGGAACAGGAAACATGCAAGTGACTAAATATATAGTTCGGTTTCCCGCCAAGCTTTCTAATGCGCTTTCCTAACACCCTCTAGTACGGCGACCGCTGGCTAGGAGAGGGAGATTCCGCACGGAAGTTGTAAAACTGCTTGGATTTATTTGTTGTCGCACCGCGGTATGCGTGCTCCATTTCCACCCAACTTTCCATATTAATTTAGCACTTCCTCCACTTTTCAATTTATCCTGAAGATACTTAATTGCACTCAAGCTTGATTAATAAACGAGCAGCGCTTCATTCCGCTTTAATTTTAACTGACAATACTTTGTCTGAAAATTTCAGTTCTCTAGGTAAGTAATTTTAGTGGTCCTATTTTGTGAGTCTTTGTAAATGTCGGTCTTGGCGTGAATCAAAGCTAGGCGCAATTTGAAGCTAGTTTACAATAACATTATTGAATCTAAAATTGTCTCGTGGGCTCAGTATTTGTGTTATATAAGGACTTGAACCTTTATTGTCGTTGCGTAAACTTCAATTCGTATTCTATACGCAGAAGCCCCATGAACCGTACATAGAAACCTTTGTTTAGGTCGCTTATTCCAAATACCATAGGTAAACGTATGAGTTGTGATGTTTATGAATAATATTTAGCCGAAAATGTAATTACCACAAGGGCTTAGTTTAAGGGTTTCTGTATATTTGAAATTGAGAAAATTGGATTTTGGCCCGATGATACGTATTGTAAGTGTTATTTCAAACTTTGAACTGATTTCATTAGTAAGCTTAAGCTTAATATTTTTAAGTTGTTTAAGCATGTTCTTTACTTTAATAACAAGTTTTCATTGCCGTCAGTCTATTAGATCTGCCATAAATAATAATAATTAAATAGGCACGCACCTATTTGTCGGCCAGCGTATTACATAGATCTGAATCAGTTTTAAATTAGAGATAATTAACATGCATCGATAAACGTTTATAAACTAACATTTTGTTGAAAATAATAAACCGCAGCTAATCTGTGTTCATGATAGCGCATAATAAGTATTTACTTAACGCAGAAATTATAATTATTAGAACAATATTTTAATTAGCATTGGATGTTTTTGTGCTCGTTCTACACGGGTTGTTTGTTTGTATTCAGTGCGTTCGCGAAATTTTGTTGACTTTGTTAATTAATCGTTTTGTATGCAGATGGGATGTTATTTCCTTGGGATTTTTTAAATTAATGTTTCTCCAGCGCTGGTGTCTGGCAACAAAAGACTCTTAATCATAGTTGAGTCATTCGAGGGGATAATTATGTAATAAGAATAAGAATAAGAATAATTTATTTCATAAAATAATGTTTACATCAATTAATTATTATTAATTACGGACTAATATAAATGTAATTACTAATTAGTTACTAACTAAAATATACAAAATAGAATAAAATATGTAAACAATAACTGATTAGCTTAAAGTAAGTACTAATGATTTATTTTAAAATCTGTAAAAATTGTATTGATACCTAAACTAAGTAAATTGATTACCTGTATCTTAGGTTTCTTACAATTAAATAATGCATTGATATTTAAGACTTGTGTACAAATTTAATTGAAAAAAATAAAATACTAATTACTGATTTACCCTAATAAATTAGTGTTAGTATTTTTATACTTAATTCTATGTGTTAGTTGACAGTAAATAATTTAGTGTAAAAGATTATGATTTAGGCAGTCACCATTAAAAGTTGTTCTGTTTCTTCATAAGGTTTACCTATGAGCCACTTTTGTATAGTCTTCTTACACAAATGTTTTTGCATGGGATAAAGATCTAGGATGAGATTTAATTTATTATAGAGATAAGTGCCCAGAAAACAAAAGAATTTATGTGACTGTTCCGTTCGAAAAATATCTTGTGTACAGACAATATCTGCTCGTCTTTTATTGACCACAAACGTCGGGTCATAGGGTGTTAGTAGATGTTTTTTAATGACAGTTTCCTGAATAAATAACTGCCGGACTGAGAGTACAGCGCAGTCGTTGAGGAGTTCAGTGGTAGGAAAGCGAAAGGGACGGAAGGTTGCAACTTTTATTACAGCTCTTTGTGCTCTTTCCAATTGGATTAAAGTAGTTTTATCAGAGCCACCCCAAGATGTAATACAATAAAGCAGCAGTGACTGACAGAGTGCGAGGTAGACTGTCTTTATTAAACTTTTACTGGCCGCATGCCTTAAGTTTTTAAAGACAAAGATCAGTTTTCTCACTCTGCCTGTTAGAGCTTCTATGTGTGCTTTAAAGTTGAGGTGGTTATCTATAATAATACCTAAATACCTGATTGTTTGTGTTGGGTTTAATTTGGGACAGTCGCACGTTACAGAATTTTGAAGTGAACAGTTATGAGCTTTTATGTTATACGTATGTAGTGGCGGCTGAGTATGGGATCTGTATGAGTAGGTCATGAACTTGGTTTTGTCAGTGTTAAGGGTTAGTAAATTTTCTCTAAGCCAGCGATTCACTAGATCAAATCCATATTGCGCTCTAGAGAAAACAGCACGCCAGTTTTTGTCACTAAAGATAAGTACGGTGTCGTCTGCGTATGAAATCAGTTTTCCATTTGGTAAGTGTAGTAAACATAGGTCGTTAATATAGATAAGGAAAAGTATTGGCCCTAGTATGCTCCCTTGAGGAACACCGTACTCTATAGATATTTCGTCACTTATTAATTCACCAATCTTTACGCGCTGTGTCCTGTTAGTTAAATAGTCTTTGATCAATTTATGTTGATGACCCCGAATTCCTAGTCTGTCTAATTTGAGTAAAAGTAATGGAATTGAAACAGTATCAAAAGCTTTAGCGAGGTCCAGGAATATGGCCATGCATTTCTTTTGTGAGTCTAATTTTCTTGTTATATAGTCAGTTAACTCGTGTACGGCATTTTCTGCGGACATTCCGGATCTGAAACCATGTTGAGTTTTGGCAAGTAGATTATTGTCTTCTAAGTACTTAACAAGTCTTTTTTGAATTAATCTCTCTAATATTTTAGAAAGAGAAGGCAGTATGGCTATGGGACGGTAATTATTGACGACGCTTTTATCTCCACTTTTATGGATAGGTTGGACTATCGCCCTTTTCAAAGCATTGGGAAAAATTCCTTCTGCGAAGCAAAGGTTAAAAATGTAAGTCAACGGCTGGATTAAATAATCTTTAAAAGTTTTTAGAAAAGAACAGGGTATTCTGTCTATACCAGTGGCACAGTCATTTCTCAAGGTCATTATAGTTCTATCAATTTCAGCTTCGTCTGTATTTAATAAAGTAAATGACTGTAGTTGGGAAGTCAGTGTATGCAATTGCGGTCGACAGTCGGAAAACGTTTTTGCCCTTTCCGCTAAAGATTTACCTACGTTAGCAAAGTATGTATTCGCTTTATTTATCGATTGCGTGGCGCTCGCTGAGTTCGATATTAATGCTTGCGCAGGAGTTTTAGGTTTAGTCATGTCTGTTACATTTATTATAGCCTTCCACAATAGTTTTTTGTTCTGACCCGCTTTATTTATTTGCTCCCTATCGTATCGACGTTTTAGTTTCTTGATTAAATTGTTACAAAAGTTGCGGTAACGGTAGTAAGTTGTTTTTAGGATTAGGTTTTCTGGTGATTTTTTATGTCTCTTATGGAGTTTATCCCGGTTTCTAATGCAGCGTAATATACCAGGAGTAATCCATGGTTTGATAACTACGTTACGTCTTTTTATTAATACAGTTTTTGTGTTGTCATCTATAATAGTTGTCAGGGAGGTTATAAGGAATTCCACGGCTAAATTTGCATTTGTCATGTCATATATTGGGGTTAAATCCAGCTTTTCAAGGTCAAGTAAAGCTTTATTGTGATTTAGTTTTGTGTATTTAAAGTCAATATCTGCCCTAGTATAAATCTTTTGCATACTCAGCACAATTGCGTTGTGGTCAGTCAAGGGCGATGATAAAACGAATGTTTTAAGTGGATATGTTGTTTTTGCTAAACGTTTGTGACGTAGTTCCGCGACTGGTTTTGGCACGAGTGCAGAATATACCACCGCGCGAGAGAGCTAGTATATTCACGCCGCTATATTCGCTATTTTGTTTAGCATTGAACACGTATCTACCTGTATGCATATTTGTATGCAGTAGATAGGTACTACATTTTTCTATCTAGATTCTTGAAAACATTCTGTGGAGTAGATGCAAACGTTTGGATGTGCTTAGGATTAAATAAGATTGAATTTACGCCTGAATTATTGGAAGTACCTTTTTACGGATTCCTTGGATTCTTCGTTCCATTTGCTTATGAATCTTCTCGGAAGGATGATTCTTAAGCATGAATTTACATTTTAGCAGAAAATTAATCAAGTAGGGATATTTGATAAATTTTGTGCTCATTTCAAATTCAGTTCTGCTTGATAGTCGCTACATGTTTGTTTCAGAGAATATTATTTTATATTTTATATTTTGTTGGAATATAAAATTGAATCATCATTCGGCAGTGAAAGCTTATTTCCGCATTAAAAACTCAGTAAGCGAAATCGTAAACTTTGTCATGCATATTTTCTCCGTCTCTTATTCTAATATAAACAGTTATTAGCCTATAAAGCATGCAATTTTCGGGATTGCGCTTTTAAAATCTGAGATTGCAATTGGACAGAGTAGCGCTTGAAGATGTCGAGCCCAGATCCTTATTCAGAAACGCGAGATGAGATTTTGAGGTAAGCTTCCAGCCTTTCGTTATATCTGTGAGGCATCTGATCATTCTAAAGATTCGGTTGCAAGGAATCCGACTTTGGAGGCGAATTTTCTGGAGAAAAAATACTGCGGGGAAACTTTATGATGTTTTTTGTTTACCTGTTTTCTCGGTCTCGGTATGGCTCGATCCGAAAGTTGTTACAAGCAATTTCAAAGACAAATCGAAGTATATTTTCAAATGTTTATGAATAAGAATCCGTTGGTGAAGTTTCTCGCTGTTCTTTAAGTGGGTCGCAGTCGGTCCAACTCCGTGATTAATAGCGATCTTATCAGATTTCCAGGGTTTCCAGCAGCAGGTTCACATTAACTCTGCCGATCGAGCGGACTAATCGGACACCTCTTAAAAGGTGCAAATTAATTAAACGAATAGCTTTAGTTCAACGGCGCATTAATTTCTGCCTAATTGATTATTTGCAAGCACCTCTTTGATTAAATTCTCAATTACGACGTAAATCCTTTTCGCAGGTACTTACTAAAAATTAAGACTTTTAAAGTTAAGAACAATATAAAGAGTAGCATAATATTTATTTCTAGCAAAAATGATTTCCCTTATTTTTTTTCGAATCGATGAAATCTCTATGAAAAAGTTTTCGATGTAACTCTACGGTACCCAATTAATGGGTAGGTAGTCCCGGGATGTTAACTTACTGACAAGATAACCTTGTACCGGGATGGCAGGCGAAGGGGTAGACCCAGCAACAACGTTCACGGGACAAGGCAACTTCTAATTAGTGAATTGTGAGATAAAAGCCTCTTAAGGTGGAATAAATGAAAGAAAACTGTTGGGTTTTTTACGCAATTTAGATTTATATACTATATCCGCCAATATCTCTAAACATCACTTATTAAAAAAAAAACTTTTTTGTGAATAAAAGAAACTGTCTAACATTTTAAATTAAGATTTTTGTGGGAATAACCCAATGGTCTAAAGCATTTTTAATTTTGTGGGATTCAAATATAATCTGTAACCTACTTCAAAATAAATGCCTCAATCAATAATTTTATTTTATCTTACAATTTATTTTTTCTTATAATACGATCTAATTAGAGTGGAAAAAATACGGAACCTTCGAAAAGATCCAACTAATTATCCTCTCTTGAATATTTTTTTTAAAACAAATACAATCACTTTGTTGTATCGCAATCAAGTTTTTTTTATTTAGCAGAGTATGGAAAGGGCACAATAACTCACTCTGTATGCGACCGCTGCCTCAGATGCTAAAAAATGTCGCAGCTGCGTCCAACATCCACCACTGAATCATCCGTAATTGCTGCGCGTTGAAAGAGTTTTTGTATAAAAGTGTCAACTTTAGACAGTCGGTAAACAATAATTTAATATGATGATGTCGTTTTGTTTGAGAGTTTTGCAAGGCAGGCTGGGGATAGTACTCGTAGCGTGGCTGCGTAGCGCGAGAGGGCACCGCGCGTCAGTCCGTAGCTCGCCTCCTGTCGACCGCACGCCGCCCCGCGCTCCCGGCCCGCGGGTGAACCCGTGACACAGTGACACGTGCATTGTGAAACAAAGAGGTTTTAATGTGGCCAAAGGAAGTGTGTGCAATATTGTTACTGTTACCTGTGTGAGTGCGCCATGCGGTGAAGCCGCCGGTGCGCGCGGATATGGTGGACCCCCTGAAAATCTTCTGGGTTTTGACAAATAGCACCTACTTAGGTACATGTTTTAATTAATATAATTAAAAAAATATTGTTCATAAATTACTTTTTCATATTTTGTGTACTGTTTATTCCGAGTAAATATCCTAAATGTATTTTTTCTTAATCAGAAAGAATAAAAGTTCGCAATAAAGTGCTGAAATACTATGTGGTCTAAGTACAACTTTTGTATATAGCTAAAAATCAAATATACTTGCCTGTTGTTTTTTTTAATGTTAATATTTTATAGACAGGCTTATCTCGATATTATTTGAAAAATTACTGATCTTGATTCCGACATTTCGACTCAGATATACAAGCCAGGCCGCAGGAGCATTTTCTTATTTTGTTATTCAATTTAGTAGAAGTAGTGGATATCTGTCTTCTGTACTAAGAAATCTTTCATTATTGTTTAAAACTTCGTAAAAATTCTCACCCTAATATATTTACGTGCTAAACTTGCTTTACTCTCTAGAGCTCATAACTTTAAAATACGAAAATACGTTTTAAAAGTTAGACGCATCTACGTCCTTTTAACGGTATAATCTCAAAATCCGAAAGCTGTTTTAAAACTACGAGAGCACGTCGGAGATTACCATTAAAATTCGTTAACTTTGTTAAAGTTATGTTAGGATTTGACCCTATCACCGTCATCGTCGGTTCAAAACAATGGGTTATTTATAAAGGCTGGTCGACGTTGAATATCAAAATCATCTTAAATAAACCGAAGTCGGTAATGCAAGTTTGACTTTATGTTTGGACAAAATTAAACAGTTTCAAACTAAAGCCTAGGCAGGGTTACGTGAGTTATAACTGGTTTTTAGATCACCAGTAGAACGTAAGTACTGTAACTTGTTTTCCAGTTAGACGTATTTATTCGGCAGAAATTGACTGCGAGGTCATTTACGACTGTTTTTATGGTGCCATTCCGTTCCTGCGGCACATCCATCCACCTCCCACCTTCACACTCTCGTTGTTTATGGCTAAAACAGCGCAAAGATTTTTCATACAAAAACTCGTCAACAGGAAAAAAATACGTCCGCTAGTAGGTAGTTTCATCCGAAAACCCTTGGCTGAGTTTCCCTTTTCTCCCTAAGCATCGATGTTTTTTGACAGCGAGTCTACCCTAACCCGAGAAAAGTTAGAACTTATCCTAAACTAATGTATCCGCCTAAAATGTTTTGACGCATGAATGTTTCTTGAAGTGTAATTTTCCCAGAGTAGGGTTTTATAGTTACAAAGTACCACCTTTTCAACCGTCTAGCAGAAGATTCGCACTTTCTGTGCTCCGGTCTGAATGGTGTGGGAGCCATGAAAATTACAAGCACAAGCATATAGAAAATCCGCCATAGGTCCTACGGTAAAGGGGAGGTTCTTGTGACAAAATCTTTTCGAGTGGGATTATAGTAGGTATAGGTTACGTTTCCCGCTTACCATCAGACCGTATGTACCACATTATTTCATGAAAAATAAAACACGATTACAGAGCAATTTACATATAAGTTCGTTCATAAATATAGCAGTATTGTTGGCATCACATCAGCACTCGCCGCGCTCAGCGTTTAAAGGCAGTCAGTCATTAAGCCCATTGTGGACTTTATACATTACATCCATCCAGGCTGAGGGCCTCGTTACAGGGGAATTTATATCCTTCGACTTCTTGTTGTTGCGGCTGTTCTTAATAAGGAAAAACCCATGAGAAAACACTAGAGATTTATTGCGGAAATTATCGGTATCTGAGCCTTACCCCCGTCCAAGTATTATTTACAATATTCCAAATTTATGAAAGGCCGCTTTCATTGGAAGTTGGAATTATTAAGTGCTGAGGTTGTGCCGTCACAAGCTGGGTCTAAGGGCTTATTTCAATATTTATTATTCCTTTTCATAAAATTAAGTTTAATTGCAACATCAGCCGCATTAATCCACGCCTGGACATGGGTGTTCCTGTTTAAATTGTCTTACCACGCCTGGCAGTTGGACTGGCGAGTGAGGGAATATTTCTTACATTTACTGAAAACGCTGCTGCCTGTTTTGTGGATATCCTTTAGTTGGCTTTTATTACAACCGCAGAATACATGGGGTGACCCTTTTCTGACCCATGACCATACGGGAATGAAGTTTCATTCTTCTATTTCTTATGTACCTAGTCATGTTATGTCTCCCACCACTGCTGGGCAAGGGCCTCTCCGCCCTCCATGAAGTTTCTTTACCCAACATTAATTATGCAAATATATTATCATATTTATTTGAAAAGCAAGAAATATTTGAAAAGTTCGCCTCTGGCTGGACTTGAACCTGCCACCTGCGGAATGCCGATCAATAGCTCTGCCAACTGAGCTACCGAGGTAGTTGGTGCTTTGACGAATTGTACTCATGTACAAGTCACAGTGGATATAGGCAGGAGGCCTGAGGCATTTTCTTTTCAATTCCCTATTAGAGGTACTTTCCAAATATATGACATACCTACTCTGTATATAAAATATGAAAATATTTTTGTTTGTCAACTCCAGAGAACTCGGGTTCAAAAAGCAACTAAATGCTAAGTGAAATTACAACTACTTAGTTGGAAATACACGGAAATCCATTTAACGGCAACTGTAAAGCGACTTGACGCCAACTTTTGGACAGTCGTAACAGTGGATATTCGTTAGTCTAACTTTACAAATGGTGTGTTTTATTCGGGGACAGGCCACCTACGACACAAATTACGAGACTAAATGGGTAAAGTCTGACTTTGTATTCGCATTCCTGTGGTTCCTATGCACTAGTAGGGACAAAAACCGGGTCCGAAGTAAGGGTGGTAAATGTAGGTAGGTACTGCTAAAAAGAATAGGTAAGAGAAATTTATTATAGAATTTTCGAAAGAGTCTTATCTAGCCGTTTATGTTCCACTGTTGGGCAAAACCTCCCACCGGTCTCTCCACGAATCTCTATCCTCTCCATCCTCGAAAGGGGACAAAAAAAAAACGAAAGTTTAAATCATGGCTTTACTTCTGACGGCGTTTTGGTTACTTCTGACAAGAGTTATTAAGACGTAATGATTTTGGAAAACACCATTGTAAGTGCTTTCTGAAATTAATACCAACTTTAAGGTTACCAACTGGTTACGTTCATCGCATCGCCTAAATTAGAATACTCTTAATACCTTCGGATCTTATAACTGACTTCTACAATATACCGAAGAGAAGCACAGAGTAGATTCTGTGTATTTTTAACCGCTCCCAGTATTCTTATCATTATCAATAAAATTCTGGGATACCGAAATTTTAAAAGATCAATCCTTATAATACACATTTCTTTGAAACCAGTGTGTTTATTGGAGTGTGTCAGCGGAAAGTTGCGTGAGATTGCTGAAGAATCGACTACACCTGCGCCTGGATAGATTGAACCAGTGACCGACATGCGTCCTTCTCTCGGGGACAAGAGGAAATAAATAATAACTCGATCAGGATGCTCGCCAGCCTCGTGAATGTAATCGGACCTTTTCGTATTGACAACGGTCGCTACCGATGATTGTCTTATTTTTTGCCCGCTACGATATCATTTTGTTCACCCGTGAGGTGTATTTCTTGAGTATTAAACGAGATGCTTATGCTTAGTTAAGATTCTTCCATGGGAATCTCGACTGGGAGCGATAAAAAATATGGCTGTGACTTCTCTTTCTAAATCAGCAGAGGGATCAGAGGGCTTCGTTTGGTGTATTGCATTTCAGACTACGGATTGACAACCTGTCAACTGTTATACTCAATGTGAAATCCTATAAAAATCCCCTCGAAATTTGACGTGTCGAAAGGGATATAATTTAGGATATATCCATGATATAACAGTGTGCACTTATGACAGTTATAGTTATTACTACCGCGCTACACGGTGCGTCAACTTCATTTATACTGTTTGGACAACTTTGCCGCGCACGCAATGCGGTACCTATACCTAACCTATTATATCTCATACCTATATTTTCATACAAAGAATCTCTTGTCGCGTCGTCGTAGCGCCGCCGTCTAACCTTCAACTACAGGATAGTGATGTCTATAATTATATTTTAACAACAATATTTTTCAGTAATTATTATACAGTACAAAATGTATGAATACGAAAGCCCGTCCATCCCAAAGCCAAATAAACAATCTCGAAATAGATACAAATCCTTGTCGCCGCGGGGATAGAACTACAAAACCAGAGGTTCAGTTCCAATACAATCGGGCAATTGGTGCCACGGAACCCACTTATACTAATGCGCGCTATTGAATACGCGCTATTGGGCCACATTTGTTGCTAACGAGAAGGTTTTGTTTGCATAGTGCGTGAGAGGTGGACATTTGCGGGACACTCGGGACGGGACACGGACGGGACAGCCGGATTAAGCTGTTCGTTGGACGCTTTACGTAGTCAGCACTTCCAGTTTGTCCTGAATATTGGGCTTGTTTTGATCAATATTGGCTTTGATATCTCAGTTAGCAGTATACCTGGTTCGATTCCTGTCCGGGCAGATATTTGAATGATGTATTTGAACATCATTTGTAAGTCTTCATCTTCACTGTGGTTGTTTCTGTGAATCGTCTTCAGGAAAATTTATTGAATATGAAAATTACATTGTTTAATACCTCATTACCTATAACTTCAAAGTTCATTTTAGTAATTTCCGTTGCTTTCAGTCCGACAATAAATTTATGTGATCAAGAAAATTATAAATTACGAAGAATTTCAGTTCCTTTGAATCTGAGTATCATAATAGGGCTTTATAGGTAAATAAATCAAACAAAGGATACAAGTAGTTTATTTTAGGTGTACAATATTTGTAAATTATATATTTAATAATAAGTTAAAATATAAAAAGAAGTGAAATAAAAACAAATTTAAATAGAAACGAGCAGAGTAGTGCAAAGGGTTTAAAAAATTTATTCTGATAAAACAAAATACTAAAATAATAAATCAACAATTCAACTCTGTCAAGTTGAATCTTCATTTACTGAAATGAATCATAAAATAATTTATAGAATAGAAATCAATTTATTTTGGCAATTTTCCTCAAAGACAGTGTTAATATAAAAAGCACTACAAGAAAATTAAATAGTATTAATTGGCGAGAGAACAGCGTACCGTGCTTCAGAAGCTTCACTCAAACGGAAATAAACTCTTCAAAGTTAGAGTGAACAGGCTTCTTTTCGCTCCACAGTGGACTTTTGTCTCTGTCACTTATGTCTCAACTAGAGTCAAAATTAATAATTTACAATATTGGTCCAAGTACTTGGTCTATGTACATAATTTTTTTATAGTGTTACTTACTATGAAATTATTTCAATATTCCCAGGAAACAGTAAATCAATAAACGATATAAAATTCCAGAAAATACTAACAACGAGTATAATCTGCATTACGGTCTGGTAGTAAAACTTCATAGGCATACAATTCGAAGATAATCCTATTTGTATAAAAATATACATAAATTCCTTTATAAGCTCTACAGTCTACACGAATGCGGCGTGTTACTTAGACTCCATTGAATCTTATGCGCGACGATTCTTTAAATTGCTTCTTAACGCAAATCCCGAAGTTTTAATGAGGGAAAATTTTCTATCTTTCGAGTCAGATAGAATACGTAAAAGCAAAAGTTAAGAAAAGCTGTGATTATCATCTGTTATGCAGTTAAATGTGTTCCACAAACAGTTTTAATTATCTGCAAGTACCTAAGATACCTGCAGGTAAAGTTGCGAGAATCAAAAAGAAATATTTTTTGAAATGCAATACACCAAACGAAGCCCTCTGATCCCTCTGCTGATTTAGAAAGAGAAGTCACAGCCATATTTTTTATCGCTCCCAGTCGAGATTCCCATGGAAGAATCTTAACTAAGCATAAGCATCTCGTTTAATACTCAAGAAATACACCTCACGGGTGAACAAAATGATATCGTAGCGGGCAAAAAATAAGACAATCATCGGTAGCGACCGTTGTCAATACGAAAAGGTCCGATTACATTCACGAGGCTGGCGAGCATCCTGATCGAGTTATTATTTATTTCCTCTTGTCCCCGAGAGAAGGACCGAGTCATAAAAGTTTTACTAAAAATAATACAGAATTTATTTTCCATTCACAAGTTTACTATGAACAGCTGTCAAATATGTTTTATGTACTTATTGTACCTATAAGGTTTATTTCGGGTTTTATCATCATCCAACATAATATTACTTAGGTACCTAGTCAAAAATATTACTGTCAGTAGTCCTGTGGTACAATTGCCACGCAATGCCAGCATATCTGTTTTATCACGCCACCTGTCAGGCAAACATACGAAATTAGTTTTCTTTCAGTAGTGGGAATATACGCCCCACCGTGTGATATATCATGTCATGTGATGTAAAATACACGGAATATCGCGAAGCTCGGCCGTTTTCATTATGTGCCACGAGGAAAGAATAGGCGTTTATTATTTTTTCCCATTGGGACTCTTGCATTTGACCGAATCTCTTTTTATGGAATTCTTTCGTTGGTTTCATTCACAATTCCGAGTTGAATTATTTTATGATTTTGAGAGCTATTGCGAGTGAAATATGAATGAGCTAATTGCGGAGTACTGAATCATCATTACGGATGTGTGTCAAGTGGGCAATCAGCGGCACACATATAATATTTTTTCTCCCGGGGTAGGGAAAGCTCACGGCGGCAGCGGTACTGCGGGCTGTAGCCCCTACTTGAAGAACACACAAACACCCTGTTTATTTAATTATCTCTCGCGCACAAAACTGTTTACTGTTGACTGTCGAACCTCGCTACAGGACCGCACAAACCTAATTGAGTGCGCTTTCTACACAAACTATGTTTTCCGCCGCCGCTTCGCGACACAAAAACCGTGAGGCTCTGATATAGGTAAACTAGAACTCTGCGAGTGAATATGCTTGAAGAATCACGTTATCTATCCTTTGCTTTGTTTAAACAACAGTAATTTAATGTCGTTCCACCGGAAGTTCCTGTTTTCCATTAGGAGCCTACGTAGAAATGTTTGCTGTACCCAAATTTGCTCTATATATCCTTAAAGGATCTTTGTTTACATATGAGAATATAGGTGGAACTCAAAGGATATTCAGGTTCAAGTGATACAAGTCTAACATATTAACAAGTGTTTGGCAACAGATAATCTGTTTACAATTTGTTAACACATAGGTATATAACGAGTAGGATTTTTGAAACCCAACTACCAAAATGTCTATGCGTGTATCCAGAATAAAATACCATAAAGGTGATAGAAGACATATTGTAGATACATCTAAGCCAATATCGAGATAGCACGGCAGATCGCTACACTTCCGTTTACATATTAATTAACGGAATTAGATATAATGTATTATTGTCCGTATTATATCATCCTATACCACACGTAGCCTGTAGCGATTTCCGTTCCGTGAATAGTACTTAAGATAAACGTAGTATTCCATTAGATAATTTTTAGGTCATAATCATAAGTCCAAATTACCTATATGTCATTTGATACCATAACACGGCATATTTAACATGTATTGAGTTACATATTAAGTACGTTATATAAGAAGTAGGTATTTATAGTCAAAAGATCGAAAAGCGACCGAAAATACCCTTATCGATTTCATAAGTAGGTACCCAGTGTTCTATTACAATATTGAATTTCTGAGGATCGAACGAGTTGAAATACGTCTACCTAGTGGATGGATAAAATAATATCAAAGAGTCAAGATCAGACAAGACCATATTATTTGAGTTGCTAAAGAAACTGCTTCCTGAATCCCGTGCCCTTGTCACAGGAAGCCTTCAGTAAGCTGGCGCCCGAGGGGTTTCTGCCAAAATTCTATAATATTCTCCATCCCTCTTGCTCCTTCACAATCGAATATGCGAATATTATTCGATTCCGTTCCGTCTGTGAAGAATAACCTCCACAGGAAATGATTGTCTTTTTTCCCTTAAGAGGTGCAGAATAAGTATTTCCTGCTATTTCCTATGAGAATACTTTAATCTAAGTGCTTCTTGTGTTTTTAACGAGTGTGATGATTTATATTCGCGTCGGTTAGGTATATTTTATGCGTTTAACATATTGTCACATCCTCCGCTATGTTCCGAATTTACACCAAACTCAATCCTCAGTACCTTCATCAAATTGAATCGAAAATCGGAATGTCTTCGGGTCAGCTTTATTGTATGTCGCAGCTAAAGTGTGGGAATACGACCCTCGTAAATTTGTCCTGTTGGTCGATTTACCTTTGTGTCGGGCGATCTAGATATCCCGGGCGTCACGCCTACTGGGACTGGGAGTGGGACCGCATCTGGAGTGTTTCGTCCTGTTCAGTGGCACATCGGAAATGACCACCTCGGTCATACACACACCGCGGCTATCCTCGGGGAAATCAACTCGCGATTTGTGATACTCATCTATCGCTTTTGTTGTGCTTCCCAAGATTTACGACGGCGAATTTCCTTCGACATTTGTAGCCACTTGCTTAGGATAATATGCGTACCGACATTAAACTAAATTGAATCTTCCAGTTTTTGGGGTCCTATTTACGAGGATTCAGTGCTATCTTTAGGGAGCCTGTTTCCAGCACTTAATCTGATTATTGTACTTAGTTTCGGTTTTATTACGTTAAGTTTATAGGATTAAGAAGTGAAACTGTCTGCCTGAGCTCACCTCGTCAATCAATCCAATTACAAATTTCACACTGGGTCATTAAAACTTTGGTGAACCATTTGGGAAGTTGGTAAAGCACCAAACGCGTCTGACGCCGGCCGACCGGCAGAGTCCTCAGTAAAGTTAAATCAAGCATGGCCACATTGTTCCCTTCTCAAAAAGCAATCAAGGTCCCTCACATAATAACTAACTTTCTGATACATTTGTGTATAGGATAGTGTTTATATCGTTTCAGTTTTTGCGCATTAAACCCCAAAAGCTTTGCTTAGGTACTACATCAAAATTGCAATCTTTCCAGCGTGCAGATAATTTAGTAATAGTATAAAAATAACTATTTACATTCGGCTGTTTGAAACAATAACTGTACCTTGTTTATTACTTTTTCTACGGTCCCTTGCGAATGTTCATTGGATTTGCATATGCAAATCCCATTGAGAGATACGTTAAATGAATTATAAAACAAATCACATTGTTTTCAGCTTTTCTGAACTATTCTGTCTGAGTGGTAAAACTGGGATTACGTGCCTTATTTCTACTTTTTCAAAGTCTTCCGCTTCAGGTACAGTTTGTACTCGAAGCAATTTATCAGCAGCATTAGAGTGCACTTTAATCCATTCTTTCTTCGATATCTCCCAAGGTAGGACGAATGGAAACGCTGAGCACTCTCTTCTGTACCCTCGAAAGCTTTAGGAATATACCGGAAACGTACAGCGAGGAAATACGAGTGGTTTTCAAGTCGATCGAGTTTGTTTACCGAAAGGTTTGTTTACAATGTTGTCAATTTTGCTACTCTGGCCAAACAAAAATAAGTTAGTGACCAATGTTTCAATTTCCGCACACTCCATGCTACGCTTTTATTGAAAGTAACGCGGAAAATCTATGCCGCGGCAGTATTTTATTGTTGCCGCCGCAATAAAGTCACACATCGTTTAACGCAAAAGCAGAGTATTGGAACAACCGATAGCTGTGCAAACACCACACACATTTTGTAAACTCATAATCGAAACAGAAATTGTTGATTATAACACTCCGAAATACATTTTCATCACAGAAAAAACATATGAAACCTTTATTCTACTTTTTCCGCGAATTTTATCACTTATCCGTCGGAAACTGGGATTACCTCGCATCCAGCGCTCGCCTCTCGCGGGCGTGTTTAAAAGCGCCGAAAAAAGGCTTAAATAAGTCCTTCCCCTAAAAGGATGTAGGTGATTTTCGGCTGCTAGTGTTAGGTTTTCAATCGCGTTCAGTGAAAGAGAACAATCCCCATTTATCTTTTGAAGTAGTTCGGGAGATCTGATAAGACGAACGGCGGAGGGACATTGCGATGGATTTTCGAATTCGGAAGGCAGGTGCGGCTATATTCAGGTTGAGTTTGGGGCTGTGTATCCGTGAAGCGTCTCGTTGGTGCCGCCTCTCGCGTCCCATCTCACGCCAAGTTCCCGACATCGGCACGTGACCCCAGAGGACTTTCTGATAAAAGAATTTCATTAGATCGCTCTATGTGAATATGTCTCCCGATAACACCTTTGAGTACATCCCAGCAACCTACTTCGAATTCCAAGCCAAACTCTAGCATGCTAGTTCACCAAATGAATTTCGGCAGAAAAGATATAATTTTTCGCCAAATTACCTGCTTTGAAAACTGGAAGTGGACGTAAAAGCATCAGTGTTGTTTCTTTCTTTGTAGCAAAAACATTAATAAACCAAAAGTTCTGTCTGTTTCGTTCTGATTCTGGCCGCTGAAATTTTATATTCCCTGAACGATAATCATATCATGGGGCCTAACATAAGTTTGTTTGTTATCCGTTGTTGTACTGTGCATCCTGTTTTAGTTAATATATTGTTATTTTGGTGCGATAGGTTCTACTGCAATTAAGGTTATTGCGGCATGTTCGCCGTTCACGCGGTCACTACATGGCTACAGTTCCAAAGCTCGTTACGGCCTCCGATTTGATTACGTTCAAGAGGAATTGTTATGCAATACCTGTGCGTTTGATTCCACAAACACCCTATCAAAATAACAATGTTATACTAATCCGATAATGACTTATTACTATATTGTTAAAGGATAGTAAGGCTATCCTATTTCAACTCCAAAAATGATGGTATTATTTTTTTGGGAGCGTTGACACAGTTACGCAAAAAGAGCTCGAGGAGATCCGCCCCCCGCATGTTTGTCAAAAAGCGTCGGAACGTCGTTAGACCCCTCCTACCCCTCCTACTTCTCTCGGTCTCGTGATTAGTTTTTATGAGGACCCAATTCGGCTAACTTCTGAACTTCCGGAAACAAGTATTGTCATCACCATAAAACTTGTCAAACTGCATCTCGAGGATGAAATATTTAAAAACATTTTCATTTTATCTCAGTTGCTCTTCCAGGTGACATAGAGTTAAAACATAACCAGGTCGCGCATTACTCGAGGATTAAAACATGATAAATTCGTATATTTGGTGCACAAAGCGGAAAGAACAACAGAATGCAAAGTCATTAATCTCTGATACAATGAAAGTTGTGATCTACACAAACACTGCCGAAGTTCTCACTCTAAACCATGTTTGCAATTTCGCTTAGGATTTTGTATTAGTTTAACATTTCCCGGAATCGGGTCGCCAACTCGTTATAGACGCCCGAATAAGCGAAGTCCGCTGTTGAACATCGCGCACAACACAATGGACCCCACTGTCACAACAACTGCTAAACAACACCACTCTTAGTTCCACCACACAAGGTTCACATTCACAAATCCGCAGCTGCATGTTTGTTAATAAATCCGTGGACGTTTCGTCCACCGAGCCCTAATTTATCATTGTTAGACTATGCCTCAAACGAAAGCAATTTCCGTCTAGATTTCTTTTTCACAGAACCGTTGGTTGGTATAAATCATTGGATGGCGTCCAATTAGTAATGCAGACCATTCCGCAAAGAGCAAAGCAAACGTATCTGCATTACTCCTAGGTTCACCAGAAATTGTGTACCGTTAGAAAATTCAAGTACTTACTTACATAAGAATTCATAAATGTAAGTCTTCAATTCCAAATATTAAATAAGTTGCTTTCATAAAATTGAATTAAACAATGGTTTAATTTAATTTGTTTCCTGTTACTACACTGCGTTGTGATTGCTAATTAAATGTGTCTGCACCGCAATCATAAAGTAAATATTATTAATGCAATTATACGTAATTACATTTGAATTTTGCACCAAAATAATGTTTGACATAAAACGTGTGAGGAATGTAACCGATTTTCGAATTCACATTACTCCTGAAACAACTTCAGCTTTGATAAAAAAGTATTTCATTTTCTGTTTGTCGCTTTTCTTTTGCAATTTCCATAAAATTGCTTTGGGTTTGCCACTAAGCTGGGTTTATCCAAGCGTGATAATCGTAAATTGGTAGAAAAAATTCTTCATCCACAAAAATAACTTTTTTATTGACTTACCAATCTGTGATGTTGTGTCGTAGTTGATAAAGTTCGAAACGAACGTCTGCAGCAACACTTCAGTTCTGGACTATGAAGTTAGGTAAATTATCAGATGCTGTTCTTGTTTGGCGCAGTCTTATAACAGTAGGTACATTAATTACCTAACCTACCTAACCTATTCATTAGAAAAGACGGTAATACAATCAATAATTATTATATATTTTTTTTAATTTGAAACACAAAGTGTTAACGTTTTGAAGACGGTTAATATTTTAAAGTGTAATAGAAAAATGCATCTTAATTATTATCCAATTTTTGCGAAAGTAGGCAAAGCGTTTGTAATTTTGATTAAATGAAGCGTTAATTAAAACCCAACAGATGTTCGGTCGGGCTCATCGGGCGAGCAGCTGCTGCTTTCATTATTCTGACGTTGTTCAGGACAACATTCGGACACCTACGATCCACTCATTTAAAATGAAAGTTACTGCTGAACTGAATAGCCAATTACAGTACAAACCAGATAATTCGGGTTGGTCGATTGCATTCACCAAAAATTAAAACTAGCAACAGTCTTAAGCCGGGTTTCCATTATGCAAGTAATTGTACGCAAGTATACACGACGTAACGTTTTAAACTTCATTTTGCGACTTGAGTGCTAGTTTTTACTGGCGTGCAAGTGTTAGACATAGGCCTTCACCTTAAAACTAGCACTTACGCGTGCAACTTACATAGACAGCGTAAGTTGCGCGTTTCCTTTGCAACTAAAAATACATGCGTGTAACTTGCAGCTTGCATGCATGTAGAGGTTTCCAATACGCAAGGTATATTTAACTAAAAACTGGCATGCAAGCTACTTGCATATGGAAACTGGCTTAAGTTATAGACATTTAAGTCGAAACGCACAACTTGTGTTGGCTTTTTGGATTTAAGTTTTATTCGGAAAGTTTTTTAATCACGTAACTTAGAATTTGATTGAACTTATCTCCACTCTCGTCTGACCGTGAAAATACGACCTTGCTGTAGAATTGTACGACAATACTCTCTTTCATCTCATTTTTAAACCTCCTTAGTAGCAAAGGCCTAAATGCAAGACATGACTTTCGATCGGGACTAGTGGAAAGAGAAAGGGAAGACCTTTGCCCTGCAGTAAATAATTCAGGCTACTAAAAAAGTAGCAGCAGTTAATAAGCCTTTCACATGGTTCCTGAAACATTATCATCAAAGACACGAAACCCTTTTTCCTAACAGACAATCAGCTTACACAAGATTGAGACAATCCATCTTAAGTCTCACGTTGTGCAATGCACTCTGCTTTTCCACTGAGATCTAGTGTGATAGTAGTAGGTATTATAGGCTACGGTGATACTTTCCATCAGGTGGGCCGTATGTTTAGTTGCAGCTGTACAACATAAAAGAACACTGTCCTAATCGAGTCTTATTTGTTCCAGTGACCAAGTTCATCCGCATCGGCATCGCTGACAAGAATGACAACCCGCCGTACTTCGACAAGGAGCTGTACGAGGCGGAAGTCGACGAGAATGAAGACATCCAGCACACCGTGCTCACCGTCACCGCCAAAGATCACGATGAGTGTGAGTACCTAGAATAAAGCCCAAAGGCGAAAGGGCGGATGTCAACATCTGACCTTAGAATTTTTTATATAGCTTTTTGTAATGTTTATTATATTTATTTAATATTCTCTATTCTTCCTAAACAGCGTGATCGAAATATTTCAAAATAAAGATGCTAAGCCAAATGTCGGATGTTGATATTTGCATCATCCTTTGTTATTTTTTCCTTTTGTATTCTAGCAGTAGCATTAGTTAAACATTTGCTGACCAGAAAATGATGATGGCTGCTTGAGTTATTTTGTACGGGAAGATCACTTCTTCTACTTTCCTTGGAGAAAGCTGTTCAGTTAGGTACCTAAATGACGTAAAGATTCATTTAAACCCTAAAATAATCCAGCATACACGTGTTTTTATAAAGTCTCTGACAAACAGTCGGTTAGTAAGCATCGCGCCGCGCCTTTTGAGGGCTTTCTAGCGCTCGACCTTGTATCAGTAAAGCAGCGATATTTACACAAGCCTCGGTTCTTGTTTAGCTTCCATATAAAATAGCTCATGACTGGCTTACTGTTTGTTGGAAGCTTAAATATTATATAGGGATTTTTACGACGTCTTCTTGTGATGTAAAGTTAGATCTTTGGAATGCATTAGCACGCGCAGTGTTTTTCACAGGACTTGAAGAGTCTCGATTACAATATCCCCGAAATATTTCCTATCGAACTCGTTTCAAACACTGGCGATTCTTTTAATATTGTAGGTAACATTTTTAGCGGATTAATGGCTTAAAATGTCTGAAAATAAGTGACGATGCTCTTGTTTTTAAACGTTACAAATGCCATCCAAAAATGATCAATATACGTTAGCATCTCGAAACCGACAAGGCTAAGAAGCGTTTATCTCCCAAGGCTTGACGTCGCGCGTGCCCTCGCATCCGCTAGTTGGTATTGGCGCCATATGTTTTAAACCTTCTCATATAGGTACTGACAAGACAAGGCTTACCACGTTTAAACGTTGTGAAAAGTCGCGGCAAAATCGTCACTATAGGTAGGTAAAATGAACTGTAGTGACTTTGATAATGCTGCGAGAATACAGCGAAGCGAAGTGTAAAATAGGATAATATCGCATCGACGTCGTTTGTTTTAAAACTTTCTCATATACTGACAAGATGGCGGCGGCGGCTTACCGCGTTCTAGCAACTTGAAAGTCACGGTGAAACCGTCACGGTAAGTTATCCTTCGTAAAATAAACAGTAGTGGCGGAACTGTGACATCGACTACGCGCCGAAAATGCGGCGAAGTGTAGGTAAATAGGGGTCGTGTGGTAGTGAGAGACGTGGATTGGATATATTTGTTTTACTGACAACCATATCAACAATTACAATATTCTAGCGTCTAGGAAATTGATATTCTACAAAAATAAGTTTCATACAATAATCCAAACTGTATTGTGCAATATTGGCGTTTCACGATCGGATTGACAGTTTTTTATCCACGTGTATAAACTGATTGGTTGTCAGATAGACAGACGCTTAGGTCTATTTTCCTGTTTTGAATGTATATTTTTACTATAACAAAAACGAATACAATGTGTTCTTTTATATCAGTATCCACTCGGACTGAATTCATTCCGGCACTGAACGTCAAAGGTAATTTCAAAATAGCCCTGTCTCTCTTTGAAATCAAATTAATTAATAAAAAATAATAAATTATCTAACAAATAAATTAACTAGCGAATAGTAATAATCTTTTCAACTATCCTTACACATCTCTTGTCTGAGCTTAAGATGTTGTCCTCTCCGTCCCAGCAATTTTACGGCTTGATATCACAAAGGCCCGTTTACCCGTGGCCTAGGAAAGTAAGCCTTGCTTGCCTTCTACAGGCTTAGCCCACTTTAATAAAATCTATAATGTAGAGATCAAGACAAGAGCCATATACAGCGTAAGAGCGCAGTGGATATACGGATGGCAAAGTTGTAGCAAACTTTTACAAATCATATAATTATATTCAAAAAAGAATTCTTTGCCTTAGGCTATCATGTAAACCACAGAATCCACGTTCCGAAAGGCAAATAAGTTGAACCTAAATTCCAGATTTTACGACGTATAATGTCTACTTGTACTTTGTGCCTAACGATATTTTTATTCATTTGTTTCGTCGTTCGTTTGGTTTTATATTTCAGTTTTGTAGTGTAGGTAGGTATTAAAATGATGAACTTTATTATTTTAGAAATACTATATTGTATTATTTTTATGAGTACATCTTATGAGCCTTATTCATTGTTTTTCTCATGCAAAATTATGCTAGACTTTAAAACGTCGGCTTCCTAAAGAAAGCAAGCAGGCCACAGTATTCCCTAAGGAAATTCATATGCAAAATAAAGTAGTCTTGCACCCATAACTCCTCATATAGGTATACATAATAAGGGGCACGGTGATCAAAATTCATCTAAGTTAACAGCTTTCACTAGTTTTCAGCAATTTATCTGCAAAGTAGTGTGAACGCGAACACATGGTTGTGATATAATAATCCATGACACACGATCATGTCATTACGGCTTTCCAAGATACGTTTACAGGATCTCGGTGTAGATTATAAACAACGTTGTCAGACAAAATAAATATACTAAGCTACAAGACGTCTGACATCTAACGCGGAGATCCTTAGCTTACGCTGCTTCTAACGCTGTGAGAATACCCTACGTATGAAAATGTTTACAAAAATACTTGGTAAAATTTTACACTTTTATATTTACCCAATAGCGTACCTACACATATAAACGGTAAAACGCTGAATAGTTCATTTTGACTTGAAAACATGCAAACTCCATTTCAGGACGTGTATAATATTGGCGATACGTGCTGTCAAAAACGGAAATATATACAACCTATTTAACTTTAATTAACTGTTATACCTAGCTTCCATAGTTTGTTCCGATATTGTAGAAATAATCAAAGTATATAAGGGAATACTTTTATTCATGTGGCAAAATCTAGTATTTTTTTTATAAAATAGTGGGCTACCATTTATTGAAAAAAAAAAAATGCAAAACGTGAAACGCAGTTTACACAATTAGTAAATTGCACGAATGCCTTTAAAACCGAAAACTATTTAGTTAGTACTGGGAATCATAAACTTTTTGATAAATTGCTGAAAACTAGTGAAAGCTGTTAACTTAGATGAATTTTGATCACCGTGCCCCTTATTTATGTATACCTATATGAGGAGTTATGGGTGAAGACTACTTTATTTTGCATATGAATTTCCTTAGGGAATACTGTGGCCTGCTTGCTTTCTTTAGAAGCCGACGTTTTAAAGTCTAGCATAATTTTGCATGAGAAAAACAATGAATAAGGCTCATAAGATGTACTCATAAAAATAATACAATATAGTATTTCTAAAATAATAAAGTTCATCATTTTAATACCTACCTACACTACAAAACTGAAATATAAAACCAAACGAACGACGAAACAAATGAATAAAAATATCGTTAGGCACAAAGTACAAGTAGACATTATACGTCGTAAAATCTGGAATTTAGGTTCAACTTATTTGCCTTTCGGAACGTGGATTCTGTGGTTTACATAGATAGCCTAAGGCAAAGAATTCTTTTTTGAATATAATTATATGATTTGTAAAAGTTTGCTACAACTTTGCCATCCGTATATCCACTGCGCTCTTACGCTGTATATGGCTCTTGTCTTGATCTCTACATTATAGATTTTATTTAAAGTGGGCTAAGCCTGTAGAAGGCAAGCAAGGCTTACTTTCTAGGCCACGGGGTAAACGGGCCTTTGTGATATCAAGCCGTAAAATTGCTGGGACGGAGAGGACAACATCTTAAGCTCAGACAAGAGATGTGTAAGATAGTTGAAAAGATTATTACTATTCGCTAGTTAATTTATTTGTTAGATAATTTATTATTTTTTATTAATTAATTTGATTTCAAAGAGAGACAGGGCTATTTTGAAATTACCTTTGACGTTCAGTGCCGGAATGAATCAGTCCGAGTGGATACTGATATAAAAGAACACATTGTATTCGTTTTTGTTATAGTAAAAATATACATTCAAAACAGGAAAATAGACCTAAGCGTCTGTCTATCTGACAACCAATCAGTTTATACACGTGGATAAAAAACTGTCAATCCGATCGTGAAACGCCAATATTGCACAATACAGTTTGGATTATTGTATGAAACTTATTTTTGTAGAATATCAATTTCCTAGACGCTAGAAATTTGTAATTGTTGATATGGTTGTCAGTAAAACAAATATATCCAATCCACGTCTCTCACTACCACACGACCCTATTTACCTACACTTCGCCGCATTTTCGGCGCGTAGTCGATGTCACAGTTCCGCCACTACTGTTTATTTTACGAAGGATAACTTACCGTGACGGTTTCACCGTGACTTTCAAGTTGCTAGAACGCGGTAAGCCGCCGCCGCCATCTTGTCAGTATATGAGAAAGTTTTAAAACAAACGACGTCGATGCGATATTATCCTATTTTACACTTCGCTTCGCTGTATTCTCGCAGCATTATCAAAGTCACTACAGTTCATTTTACCTACCATATAGTGACGATTTTGCCGCGACTTTTCACAACGTTTTAAACGTGGTAAGCCTTGTCTTGTCAGTACCTATATGAGAAGGTTTTAAAACATATGGCGCCAATACCAACTAGCGGATGCGAGGGCACGCGCGACGTCAAGCCTTGGGAGATAAACGCTTCTTAGCCTTGTCGGTTTCGAGATGCTAACGTATATTGATCATTTTTGGATGGCATTTGTAACGTTTAAAAACAAGAGCATCGTCACTTATTTTCAGACATTTAAAGCCATTAATCCGCTAAAAATGTTACCTACAATATTAAAAGAATCGCCAGTGTTTGAAACGAGTTCGATAGGAAATATTTCGGGGATAATTGTAATCGAGACTCTTCAAGTCCTGTGAAAAACACTGCGCGTGCTAATGCATTCCAAAGATCTAACTTTACATCACAAGAAGACGTCGTAAAAATCCCTATATAATATTTAAGCTTCCAACAAACAGTAAGCCAGTCATGAGCTATTTTATATGGAAGCTAAACAAGAACCGAGGCTTGTGTAAATATCGCTGCTTTACTGATACAAGGTCGAGCGCTAGAAAGCCCTCAAAAGGCGCGGCGCGATGCTTACTAACCGACTGTTTGTCAGAGACTTTATAAAAACACGTGTATGCTGGATTATTTTAGGGTTTAAATGAATCTTTACGTCATTTAGGTACCTAACAGAACAGCTTTCTCCAAGGAAAGTAGAAGAAGTGATCTTCCCCGTACAAAATAACTCAAGCAGCCATCATCATTTTCTGGTCAGCAAATGTTTAACTAATGCTACTGCTAGAATACAAAAGGAAAAAATAACAAAGGATGATGCAAATATCAACATCCGACATTTGGCTTAGCATCTTTATTTTGAAATATTTCGATCACGCTGTTTAGGAAGAATAGAGAATATTAAATAAATATAATAAACATTACAAAAAGCTATATAAAAAAATTCTAAGGTCAGATGTTGACATCCGCCCTTTCGCCTTTGGGCTTTATTCTAGGTACTCACACTCATCGTGATCTTTGGCGGTGACGGTGAGCACGGTGTGCTGGATGTCTTCATTCTCGTCGACTTCCGCCTCGTACAGCTCCTTGTCGAAGTACGGCGGGTTGTCATTCTTGTCAGCGATGCCGATGCGGATGAACTTGGTCACTGGAACAAATAAGACTCGATTAGGACAGTGTTCTTTTATGTTGTACAGCTGCAACTAAACATACGGCCCACCTGATGGAAAGTATCACCGTAGCCTATAATACCTACTACTATCACACTAGATCTCAGTGGAAAAGCAGAGTGCATTGCACAACGTGAGACTTAAAGATGGATTGTCTCAAACTTGTGTAAGCTGAATTGTCTGTTAGGAAAAAGGGTTTCGTGTCTTTGATGATAATGTTTCAGGAACCATGTGAAAGGCTTATTAACTGCTGCTACTTTTTTTAGTAGCCTGAATTATTTACTGCAGGGCAAAGGTCTTCCCTTTCTCTTTCCCACTAGTCCCGATCGAAAGTCATGTCTTGCATTTAGGCCTTTGCTACTAAGGAGGTTTAAAAATGAGATGAAAGAGAGAGTATTGTCGTACAATTCTACAGCAAGGTCGTATTTTCACGGTCAGACGAGAGTGGAGATAAGTTCAATCAAATTCTAAGTTACGTGATTAAAAAACTTTCCGAATAAAACTTAAATCCAAAAAGCCAACACAAGTTGTGCGTTTCGACTTAAATGTCTATAACTTAAGCCAGTTTCCATATGCAAGTAGCTTGCATGCCAGTTTTTAGTTAAATATACCTTGCGTATTGGAAACCTCTACATGCATGCAAGCTGCAAGTTACACGCATGTATTTTTAGTTGCAAAGGAAACGCGCAACTTACGCTGTCTATGTAAGTTGCACGCGTAAGTGCTAGTTTTAAGGTGAAGGCCTATGTCTAACACTTGCACGCCAGTAAAAAACTAGCACTCAAGTCGCAAAATGAAGTTTAAAACGTTACGTCGTGTATACTTGCGTACAATTACTTGCATAATGGAAACCCGGCTTAAGACTGTTGCTAGTTTTAATTTTTGGTGAATGCAATCGACCAACCCGATTATCTGGTTTGTACTGTAATTGGCTATTCAGTTCAGCAGTAACTTCATTTTAAATGAGTGGATCGTAGGTGTCCGAATGTTGTCCTGAACAACGTCAGAATAATGAAAGCAGCAGCTGCTCGCCCCGATGAGCCCGACCGAACATCTGTTGGGTTTTAATTAACGCTTCATTTAATCAAAATTACAAACGCTTTGCCTACTTTCGCAAAAATTGGATAATAATTAAGATGCATTTTTCTATTACACTTTAAAATATTAACCGTCTTCAAAACGTTAACACTTTGTGTTTCAAATTAAAAAAAATATATAATAATTATTGATTGTATTACCGTCTTTTCTAATGAATAGGTTAGGTAGGTTAGGTAATTAATGTACCTACTGTTATTAAGACTGCGCCAAACAAGAACAGCATCTGATAATTTACCTAACTTCATAGTCCAGAACTGAAGTGTTGCTGCAGACGTTCGTTTCGAACTTTATCAACTACGACACAACATCACAGATTGGTAAGTCAATAAAAAAGTTATTTTTGTGGATGAAGAATTTTTTCTACCAATTTACGATTATCACGCTTGGATAAACCAGCTTAGTGGCCAAACCCAAAGCAATTTTATGGAAAATTGCAAAAGAAAAGCGACAAACAGAAAATGAAATACTTTTTTATCAAAGCTGAAGTTGTTTCAGGAGTAATGTGAATTCGAAAATCGGTTACATTCCTCACACGTTTTATGTCAAACATTATTTTGGTGCAAAATTCAAATGTAATTACGTATAATTGCATTAATAATATTTACTTTATGATTGCGGTGCAGACACATTTAATTAGCAATCACAACGCAGTGTAGTAACAGGAAACAAATTAAATTAAACCATTGTTTAATTCAATTTTATGAAAGCAACTTATTTAATATTTGGAATTGAAGACTTACATTTATGAATTCTTATGTAAGTAAGTACTTGAATTTTCTAACGGTACACAATTTCTGGTGAACCTAGGAGTAATGCAGATACGTTTGCTTTGCTCTTTGCGAATGGGTCTGCATTACTAATTGGACCGCCATCCAATGATTTATACCAACCAACGGTTCTGTGAAAAAGAAATCTAGACGGAAATTGCTTTCGTTTGAGGCATAGTCTAACAATGATAAATTAGGGCTCGGTGGACGAAACGTCCACGATTTATTAACAAACATGCAGCTGCGGATTTGTGAATGTGAACCTTGTGTGGTGGAACTAAGAGTGGTGTTGTTTAGCAGTTGTTGTGACAGTGGGGGTCCATTGTGTTGTGCGCGATGTTCAACAGCGGACTTCGCTTATTCGGGCGTCTATAACGAGTTGGCGACCCGATTCCGGAAATGTTAAACTAATACAAAATCCTAAGCGAAATTGCAAACATGGTTTAGAGTGAGAACTTCGGCAGTGTTTGTGTAGATCACAACTTTCATTGTATCAGAGATTAATGACTTTGCATTCTGTTGTTCTTTCCGCTTTGTGCACCAATATACGAATTTATCATGTTTTAATCCTCGAGTAATGCGCGACCTGGTTATGTTTTAACTCTATGTCACCTGGAAGAGCAACTGAGATAAAATGAAAATGTTTTTAAATATTTCATCCTCGAGATGCAGTTTGACAAGTTTTATG